>JAQZBX010047624.1:0-20416 GCA_029593785.1 Cabassous unicinctus
GGCCCCTTGCCCTTCCAAATAAATTTCGTAGTTAGCTCTTCCAATTCAGTAAAAAATGCCGTGTTGATTTTTATTGGGATTGCATTTAAATCTGTAGATTAGTTTAGGTAGGGTAGACATCTTGATGAACAGGGAATATTCTTTCATTTATTTAGGTCTCCTCTGATTTCCTTTAACAGTGTTGTATAGTTTTCTGTGTACAAGTCATTTACATTTTTGTTAAATTTATTCCTAAATATTTAATTCTTTTAGATGTTATTGTATGTGGGATTTTTTTCTTAATTTCCTCCTCAATTTTCTCATTATTGGTGTACAGAAATGTTACTGATTTTTGCACATTGACTTAATAACCTGCAACCGTGCTGAACTCATTTATAAGCTCTAGAAACTTTTTTGTATATTTCTCAGGGCTTTCGAGGTGTAGGATCATGTTGTCTGCAAATAGTGAAATTTTCACTTCTTTTCTAATTTGGATGCCGTTTATATCTTTTTCTTGCCAAAGTGCTGGAGCACGTACTTCTAACACAATGTTGAATAGGAGCGGTGATAGTGGGCATCCTTGCCTTGTTCCTGATCAAAGAGGGAACGCTTTTAGGATTTCACCATTGAATATGATGTTAGCTGTGAGTTTTTTATATATACCGTTTATCATGTTGAGGGTGTTTTGTCCTATTCCTATCTTTTGAAGTGCTTTTTTCAGGAAAGTGTGCTAGATTTTGTTGTATGCTTTTTCTGCATCTGTAGAAGTGATCATGTGACATTTTCTTTCAAACTGTTTATATGGTGTATTACATTGAATGATTTTCTTATGTTGCAAAATCCTTGCATAGCAGGATACACCACTTGGTCATGGTGTATAATTCGTTTGATGTGTCATTAAATAAGATTACAAATATTTTGTTGAGGATTTTAGCATCTAGATTTATTAGAGACATTGGTCTATTGTTTTCCTTTCTTGTGGCATCTTTGACTTTTGTGTTAGTTTTATGTCGGCATCATAGAATGTGTTGGGGAATGTTCCCTACGCTTCTATTTTTTGGAAGAGTTTGAGCAGGATTGGTGTTAGTTCTTTCCAGAATGTTTGGTATAATTCACCTGTGAAGTTGTCTGGTCTTGGGCTCTTCTTAGTTGGGAGGTTTTTGTTGACTAATTAAATCTCATTCCTTATGATTGATCTGTTGAGTTCATCAATTTCTACTTTCATCATTGTAAGCTGCTTGTGTGTTTCTAGGAATTTTTCCATTTCCTTTAAATTATCCATCTTGTTGGCATACAATTTTTCAAAATATCCTCTTATCATACTGTTTATTTCAGTGTGATCAGTGGTGATATTCCCTTCCTAGTTTCTTATTTTTTGTATTTGCATTTTCTTTCTTTTTTTCTTCCTAAGAGTAGCTAAGGGTTTGTAAATTTTATTAATCTTCTCAAAGTATCAGCTTTTGGTTTTGTTTATTTTTTTTAATGCTTTCTTATTTTCAATTTTATTTATCTCTGTTCTAATATTTGTTATTTCATTCTTTCTACTTGTTTTGGGGTTAGTTTGTTGTTCGTTTTCTAATTCCTCCAGGTGTGCAGTTAGGTCTTTGATTTTAGCTCTTTTTTCTTTTTACATGTACGCAATTATCATTATGAATTTCCCTCTCAGTACTGCTTTTGCTGTATCCCTTAGGTTTTGATGCATAGTGTTGTCATTTTCATTTGTTTCAAGGTAGTACTAATTTCTTTTGGAATTTCTTCCTTGATCCACTATTTGTCTAATAGTGTGTTGTTTAACTTCCTTATTTTTGTGCCTAATTTGGTTCTCTGCCCCTTACTGATGTAGAGTTTTATTCCATTGTGATCACAGAAATGACTTTGTATAATTTCAAACTTTCTGAATTCATTGAGAATTGTTCTTTGGCCTGGCATGTGGTCTATCCTGGAGAATGATCCACATGCAGTTGAGAAGAATGTATATCCTTCTGTATTTGTTTGTAATGTTCTATATATGACTCTTAGATCCTGATCTTCTAATATATTGTTCAAGGTCTTTGTTTCTAAATTGATTCTCTGTTGAGATGTTTTGTGTATTAAAGTCTCCCACTATAATTGTAGAGGCACCTATTTCTCCACTTAGTTTTTTCAATGTTTGCCTCATGTATTTTGAGATGCCCTGGTTAGGTGCATAAATGTTTACAATTGTTCTTTTTTATTGACAGATTACTCCTTTTATTAATATATAGTGTCTGGCTTTGGGCCTTACAATAGTTTTTCATTTAAAATCTATTTTTTCTGGTATTAGTATAGCTACTCCCACCCTTTTCTTTTTATTGTTTGCACGTACAATTGTTTTCCAACCATTTGTCTCCTTGCAACCCTGGGCCTAAGGTGGATTTCTTATAGACAGTATATAGATGGGTCATATTTCCTTATCCATTCTGCCAGTCTGTGTCTCTTGAATGGAGAGTTTAATCCATTAACATTCAATGTAATTATTGTGAAGGGATTACTTACATTAGCCATATTTTCCTTAGGTTTATCTATGTCATATGTTGTTTTTATTTCTCTTTTTATCTTTTTGTTGTTCTTACAGTCTCCTTTAACTCTATCTCTCTCTTATTTTTTTTTCATTTCAACCTGAAGAATTCCCTTTTTATTTCTTGAAGGGCAGGTTTCTTATTCACAGACTCTCATAATTTCTGTTTACATGTGAATATTTTGTAATATCCCTTATTTTTAAATGTTTTTGTTTTTATAAATTTATTGAAGTATATCACTCATACTTGAATGTACATAAGGGATAAATGTATAGCAATAGTTGCGAACTTACAATACAAACATACATAACATCATACAGGGCTCTCATTCCTCACCCTACCACCAATACCTTGAATTGTTGTTAAAATTTTTTAATTAGTGATTAATGAGCATCCTCAAAACATTACTACTAACCAAAGTATTTTCCCCCATCCCACCCTATTATTATATTTGTATCATTTATACATGAACATACATAAACAATAAGTGTATAGTAAAAGTAGTGAACTTACAAAGCAAGCATTCATAACATTATGCAAGGGTCCCATACATCAAGCCTCCACCAGCATCTTGCATTGTCGTGAGACATTTTTTACAAATTATGAAAGAAAATTGTCAACCTCTTACTGCTAATGTAATCCTTACCTTATATTTGGTATATTCCTCCCCCCAACACTCCCTATTATTATTTTTTAATATATTTTTATGACAGAAGTTGTAAACTTACAAAAGAATCATCCAAATGTGCAGAATTCCCAACCAACACCCTTCTATCAACACAACACACTGAGGTGAAACATTTGTTACAGATTATGAGATAATATCAGATGATTATTACCAATTCCACAACATACATTTGGCACCCATTCTCCACACTCCCTCATTATCAACACAATATATCTTTGGCATAGATGCAAGAATATTACATTATTACTGTTAACCATAGTCCATAGTTCACTCCAGTAGTATTTTTCCAATGCTTCTCCACAGTCCCACCACACTGCAATAGTGATGTCCATCTGCTCTAGCTCACAAAGGATACTCTTGAATCTGCATACAATCAACCAATATTCTCAACCACCTCTGGGTTTACTGTTCTATTCAGTCCTTAGATTATTCTCTAGCTTTTTTTCAATTGGCTTTTACATCCCTAGACATTTTTATCCACATCCCCATTTATAAACCAGCTGTTACTCACTATAATGTGATACCATCAACTCTGTACAGATCCACACTTTTAGAGTAAAGCTAATTAAAACATCTACATACATTAAATATCAGTAGTCCATCTCAGTGTTCCTTTTCTCTCCTTTAAGAATCCACCATCTACCACCAGGTCTTGAAGATATTTTCCCACATTTTCTCCTAGAAGCTTTATGGTTTTTGCTTTTATATTTAGGTTTTTGATTCATTTTGAGTTAATTTTTTAATAATATGTGAGATAGGATTCTCTTTCCTTCTTTAGCTGTGGATATCAAGTTTTCTCAGCACCATTTGTTGAATGGACCATTCTGCCCAAGCTGGGTGGGTTTGACAGGCTAGTCAAAAATTACTTGACTATAGATGTGAGCGCCTGTTTCTGAAACAACAATTCGGTTCTATTGGTCTATGTGTCTCTGTTTATGGCAGTACCATTCTGTTTTTACCACTGTAGCTATGTAATACGATTTAAAGTCTGGAAATGAGAGTACTCCAACTTCTCTTTTCCTTTTCAATATGTTTCTGGCTATTCAAGACCCCTTACCCTTCTAAATAAATTTGATAATCATATTTTCCATTATTTAAAGAATTCTGATAAAAAATTTTTTATCAGGATTGCTTTGAAATTGTATATAAATTTGAGTAGAATTGACATCTTAATGATATTTAGACTTCCATATGTGAGCATGGAATGATCTTCCAATTATTTAGGACTTTTTAAAACTTCCTTTAACAATGAGCTGTAGTTTTCTTAATACAAGTGCTTTACATCATTGGTTAAGTTTATTCCTGATTATTTGTTTTTTTTTTTTCTGTCCTATTTTATTTTCACCACTCTTTTTACACTTTTATTTACCTTAATTGATACAATCTTCATTTCTATATGCTCTTCCAGGCCTCTCTCTCCTGTCTTTTCTTTCAAGGCTGTAGCACACCCTTTAGTATTTCCTGTAAAGTGAGTCTCTTGGTTACAAACTTTCTCAGTTTCTGTTTATCTGTGAATATTCTAAACTCATCCTCATTTTTGAAAGCCAATCTTGCCAGATATAAGACTCTTGGCTGCAAACTTTTCTCTTGCAGTGTCTTAAATTTATCATACCACTGTCTTCTTGCCTCCATGGTTTCTAGTGAGAAATCAGCACTTAATCTTATTGTGTATCCCTTATATGTTATGCATTGCTTTTCTCTTGCTGCTCTCAGAATCCTCTCTTTGTCTTTGGCATTTGACATTCTGATTAGTATGTGTATCAGAGTTGGTCTATTCATATTTTCTTGGATGAGAGTATGTTGTGCTTCTTGGATATGGATATCTATGTACTTCAATAGGGTTGGGAAATTTTCTACCATTATTTCTTGAAATATTCCTTTTGCTCCTTTTCTCATCTCTTCTCCTTCTGCGATATCCATGACACATATGTTTGCATTTCTCTTGCTGTCATTTAGTTCCCTGAGACCCTTTTCAACTTTTTCTATTCTTTTCTTCATCTGTTCTTTTGTATGTTGACTTTCAGAGGCTATTTCTTCAAGTTTACCAATCCTTTCTTCTGCCTCCTCATATCTGCTATTATATGATTCTAGTGTAGTTTTAATTTCATTTATTGCAACTTTCATTCCCATAAGATCTGCTCTTTTTCTATGTATGCTTTCAAATTCTTCTTTGTGCTCATCCAATGTCTTCTTAATATCTTTAAATTCTTTAGCAATCTCACTGAATTTATTAAGGAAATTTGTTTGACAATCTATGATTAGTTGTCTAAACTCCTTTATGTCATCTGTAGGCTTATCTTGTACCTTTAACTGGGCCACATCTTCCTGTTTCTTGGTGTGGATTGTAAATTTTTGTTGTTGTCTTGGCATCTGGCTTACTAGTGTATTTATTCTGGGTGCAGTTTTTCTCTTTAGTTTAGGGCTTCCTGCCCTTCTCCCTTGCTGGTTGTGTAGTAGGAGCCAGGGATATAATTGGCGCTATAAGCTGTGGAGGCTTAAGCTCCCCTCATTGCATCAAGGACTGATGATGCTTCTCTCAACTTTTTCCTTTGCCAGAGTAGATATAGAGCCACAGCTGTGTGGAATAATCCAAGTCGTGCTTGTCTAGACTGTAGTTGCCCAGAGAGACTGATGAAGCTTCATGTCCCTTTCTCCCCTGCCTGGGGTGGGGATGAAGCTGCAGATGTGGGCAGCAATCTATGCTGTGCAGGTCCAAGATGACCGCAATTGCCCCAGTAGGCTCCTGATTTTTCAGTCTGTGCCAGCCAAATGTAATTTGGAGTTACCTGGAGAGGCTGGTGCAGGGCTTGCCAGCTTCCTCCCTGCTAAAGTTGGAGCTGAAGTCTATCTAGGGCTGCAGGCCAATATGGGTGAAAGAAACCAGTCTCTACATTCACTGTAATTTTCAGTCATCAGCCTGGGTTCCCTTCATGCTGGGGGTGGAGTCAAAATGGAAGGTACCAGCCTCTTTCCAATGTGGACATGTTCAAACTTTATCTGTTCTTAGGGCTATACTTTAGCCAGCCAAATTAATTAATCAGTAGCTGAAATCGGTTGTCAACCATCTCTTCCTCCCTTGTTTTTGGGATATGAAACTTCCAATTCTTGCCACAGAATAGCTCCTGGAGTGGTTTGCACTGCCAAAGTAGGATGATCACTGGCCTCTATGGTATGGCATGTTGTTTCCCAGAGAGGCTGGTGCAGCTGCCCCCAGCTTCCTCCCTGCCCGAGGTGGGCCTGTGTCTTATGCTAGAGCTGCAATCTGATCTAGATAGAAAGAAGCCAGTCCCTACCTGCACTGTGATTTTCGGTCATTCCTGCTTCCCCTCATGATAGGTGCAGAGTTAAGATGGTAGCTACTGGCCTTCTTCTGACTTGCACTGGTTCAAACTTTAGCTGTTCTTAGGAGTATACTTTAGTCCATTGAATTTACTAATCAGTAGCTAACTAATCAGTTGGTGCCCAATCATCTCTTCCTTCCCCATTTTTGGGAAGTAGAGCTTCCAATTGCAGCTATGGAATTCTCCTGAGGCAGCTTGTGTCTCCAGTGGAGGATGGGCACTGGCCTCCATGGCCTTGACTGCTCTACTTATGAATCTTCTCTGCAGATAGGCAATCTCCTCCTTCAAGCATGTTACAGGATGCACCTCTGGTCTCCTGGAGCTCCCAAACAAATCCTTTAGATAGCTCTGGGTGATTACTAACTGCCCTGAAGTATAAACTGATTTTAGGAGCTCCTTACTCTGCCACCATCTTGCTGGTTGTTCTCCCTCATTTATTTATTTATTTATTTTAGTTAGGCTAGTAAAAAGAATTTATTTGGGAAATGGGGGAAATAACAGAGGTTGCTGAGAAATGGGAGAGAAAGACACACACACCAAGATTTAATGCAGACTCCTCTAGGAAGAAAGAGCCTTTATTGAATTTCCCTTGTATGTGATGGGACCCTTTTCTCTTGCTGCTGTCAGTA
Organism: Cabassous unicinctus; assembly: GCA_029593785.1. NCBI lineage: Eukaryota > Metazoa > Chordata > Mammalia > Cingulata > Chlamyphoridae > Cabassous > Cabassous unicinctus. The sequence goes on from JAQZBX010047624.1 coordinate 7,175, forward strand.
TCCTCTCTTTGTCTTGAGCATTGGACAATTGGAAAAATATATGTCTTGGGGTAGGTCTGTTCATATTTATACTGTTGGTGGTGCACTGTGCTTCCTGGACATGTACATCCATGTCCTTCAATAGAGTTGGGAAATTTTCAGCCATTATTTCCTCCATTATATCTTCTGTCACCTTTCCCTTCTCTTCTCCCTCTAGGATGCTTATAATGCATATATTTGAGCATTTTGTGTTGTCATTTAAATCTGTCTCTGCTGAAGTTTTTTCTATCTTTTCATATATCTGTTGTACTGTCTGTCTGATTTCAGCTGTGCTGTCTTCCACATCGCTGATTCTTTCCTCTGCTTGTTCAAATCTGCTGTTATGTGCTTCTAGTATATTTTTTATTTTTGCATTGTGCCATTCATCACCATCATATCCATTATCTTTTAATGTATGTTTACAATTTCTTAAGTATGCTTTCCCTGTGTCATCTTAATATCCTTAATCTCTCCTTTACTTCATTAAGTTGATTCATGATAGTTGTTTTGACATCTTTGATTAGTTGTTCCATGTTCTACATCTCCTCCTGTTTTTTAGTTTATTCATTTTACTGGGCCATGTCTTCTGGTTTCTTAGTATGGCTTCTAATTTTATGTTGGTGTCTAGGCATCTGTTTATCTTGATGTGATTATTCAGTTGATTAACTTCTCTTTCTACTCTAGGGTATTATTTTGTTGTTGTATTTTTTGCATTTGTATGGTGTCACTTGGACACTTCATTCCTCTTATTCTATTTCCTTGCTGTTTTCTTTGTTCCCTTGCAAAAAAAAATTAGGACCATGGAAAAGGAATAAGATAGGGAGAGAAAAAGAATAATAGTAATAATATTAATAAAAGGTAGAAGATGAACAGTACAATACCTATTAAAATAAATAATTACTTCAAGTAAGAAGTTCTGTTGAATAAAAATTAAAAAAGTGTAATAGAAACAATGAAATGAAATAGAAAATAGAGAAAAATTTATAGAATGAATTAAAAGGCCAGAGATGAGAAGACAGGAAATGAAAAAAGAAAAATAGTAAACAAAGAAAGAAAACACAAAGGGAGGGAGAGAGAGAGAAATAAAAATGGGAAAAACTGAGGACCAAACAAAAAGAGGTGAAATGAAAGAGCAACAATAGAAAACAGAAGATAGAAAAATGAAGGGAAGATAGGAAATAGCATATTAGAAAAACTCAGTAAAATAGAAAAAAGAGAAACAAAGAAAGGAGAAAGACAATACACAAGAAACAAGACAGCAGCAATAATAAAAAATGATAGAGAAAAAAAAAAGGAAAAACAGCCTTGCTTCTTAGGCCCCTAAGGAGCGTCTCTGGATGCTGGTGTTCATCAATCTCCTTGCAGCCTTCCCTCTGCAGGTTTGTAACCAGGTTTTCACGAGTAATATAAGGGAAAAAAAAAAAAAAAAGATCTAAGAAAAGCTAATCCAAAAAAAATGTCTATATGTTCCCTGTCATATAGTATCAGCTGGATGTCTGATAACTGGGTGGATCACTTCTCTAAGAATAGCCTGGAATTGAACTAGGAGCCTTGTATATGCTAGTTGGGAATTACTCTACTAAGCTAAACTGTCTCCTTAGGTTAGGTAGGCTTTCATAAAGCTATCTGTCCCCTTTACCTCAGGTAGGTTAGATTCCTAGTACTTTGCATGTTCCCTGTTGAATAGGCACCTCTCTGTCCCTGCCCCCTCTCTAAACTAATTCCACTCTTTACCTGGGTGGCTAGATATGACAGCCTGCCTGAGGAGATTCTCCTCTCATCTCCCTGTCAGTTTGGGGTCCCTTCTGAGATTCCAAGGGGGCTCAGCTTGTCAAACTCACTGCAAAGAAACCACTCTCCACCCTCCCAGACCCCTCTTCTTCCCAGGTAATGCTCCTTCACACTCCATTTGGAGCAGTGAGGCAGAGGCTCCATCTAGGCTACTTGTCCTGAGGGTGGGGTATATGTGCCATTTTCAGCCACAGGGGTGAGCAACTCATGGCTTTCCTTTGGCTTCTTTATCTTTCCAGTACCCTCCTAGATGACTCAGAGCATCTCCCCGCTCTGTATATATAAGCTGCTCCTTTAGAGGACCCTAATCTGCCTTTTTTATTGTTGTCTCGGTAACCTAGTCTCTAATCATGGTTTTGACTTATGATTCAATCTCTTTTCTTGTTATAGTTCTGTTCATGTTTTTTATTTCTTTTTTTTTTTTTTTTTTTTTTTTTTTTTTTTTTTAGTTTTTTATTTTATTTTTAAAGAAGCTTTATATTACATAAAAAATACGGAGGATTCATTAGACTTCATTAGAATTCATGATCAGTTTGGGTGTGTTTGTGTGTTTTTAAATTTTAATATACTTTAAATAAATCTAGAATTCTCTTCTGGGATATTCCTGTCTGCATTTTTTTATGGCATGTACATTCCCCCAGTTTGTTACATAAAATTTTGAGTTTTTCTAATTCCTTAGAGGAATAGACATTCTCAAATAAAATATAATCAACATTTTCCATTGTAGTTTGTATTTTCTTCTTATATGATAGATACTTACCTAGGCTGGTATCCTGAAAATATTATCCAATGTTAGTATCTAAGCCATTATAGTTTTGCATTTCATGTGTTGTCCTTATACTACATCATTTGTGCAGAGTGAAAGGCAGGAGTGAAATTTCTTTTATTGTCAATGAATATCCAGCTGCCCAATCACCACTAACTGAAAGTACATAGACTACCATTCAATACCTTTATCATATATTGTGTTCCTAAATGAGCTTTTCTATAGCTGTGTAATTTATTCTGTTGCATTGATTTCTTTATTTCTGCACTCATACCACATATATGCAAATGAATTTAATGTCACTTACATTTGGGGAAATGATAATCTATATTTTAAAAATATATATTTTGTTCTTGACTTTATATCCTTCTAGGAAAGCACATGGAAGTGGTTGATTTATTGGTATGAATTTTTAAAAATTGGATATTATATTTTATAAAAAAATTAGACAATGCTGTAGGGAAATGATTATTGGAAGTATACTATATATTTATAAAAATAGTCTAAATGTAAACAGCAAGGGCTACTAGAGTTTATCATGTTTCTCTCTCTCATTGTGGGTTTGAGAGCCAACATATGAGAACTTCTTCATAACATCTTATCATTCTGTCATGAGAACAAGTAATATGCCATGTGCAGGCTGCTCCAATATCCTGGGCAGAGAATGTGGGCTCTGACTGTGGATCAAAACTATAGCCAACACAAAATGTGTCATAATTAGGAAATCTCTGTTGCTCTCAGCATAGATTTTCTTCTTACTGTAATGTAAACTATTCTTAGTTTGCTAAGAAAATATCAAATGGTTTTCCAGAGAAGCTGTAGCAATTTATGCACACACACACATAATATTTCCACATATTTTTGTTTCACATCATCACCAATAATTGCTGAATCCAGATATATTTTTTCCAGACTGCTGAATATATGAGAGTACCAGGTGGATACAGTTTATTTTCCTCATATCAGTGATGCAGAATATACTGCCATGTGTAAAACAAGATATATGTGCTTCCTTTTCTTAAAAATTTCTATCTAAGCCTGAAAAGTCACACGTAGTTTTAGTGATTCATATTTAATTCAGTGACCTTTTTTGGTTCTTGAAAAAAAATTCATTTATTGCAATCAAATTTACAAATATGTTTCTGTGGTGTATATTTTTGTATCTTTTTCTCCTCCTCCATCTACTCTTCTTCGTCATCCTCTCCTCTGGCTTCTTCTCATTCTCCTCCTTCTTCTAAAACATTCCTTCAAACTTCTACAGATATCTTCAAAAAAATTTTAATAGTGATTTCCTCATTTCATTTTTAATTGACTTAGAGTTGGTTTTGAGTAGGTTGAGTAAGAGAAATGTTCTTCCCGCTGCAATTCCCTGCTGCATCTGTCATCTGAATGTTCATATACATACCCTCCATTCTGTTGCATCTGTACTTCTCATTTTTTGACTTTTTGCCACAATGTTTACTTATTATTATTTTATAGAAAGACTCGATATCTGTTTAGGAAATCCTTTTAGCTTTTTATTCCTTAAGAGTGTTTATTCTATTTGGATTTCATGTGAATTTTATGGCCAACTTGTGAATTTATATGGTAGAAAATCTTTAGGGATTTTTCTTTACGTGCCATTCAACCTATGAATAAAATTAACATTGTTATAATATTTAGTCTTCCAATCCATATATAGGGTCTATCTCTCCATATATAAGGTCTATATCTCCATTTAATTCAGTTACTTAAGAGCCCTCAATGAAACATTTATTTTTTTCCTCAAGATCTGGCAAATCTCTGTTACTTTATATTTCACTCTATTATGAATTGTTTTTTTTTTTAATTCATTTTCTATATTTTGTTTCTTTTCTATATGTATTTCATATTTCTTTATTGGCATGTAGAATTCAATTGCCTTCTCAAACATGATTCAAATAAGATTCTTACTGTATTTGCACAGGTTGTTTTTTTTAAATTAATCAAAATTATGTGTGTTGCTAATGAAAATGTTGTTTCTTCATTTCCATTCATATATGTTTTATTTCCCTTTTCTTACTCCACTGTGCTTCCTAAAGAAGTTGGTGAGAGTGGTCTTATTTGGTTCCTATGAAGAAGAGATTCTATCATACAGATTTTAAGTTATATGGTGCTTGTTCTAAGAAAATTTCCTTTTAATAGTTACTTTTTCTCATAGTCAGGATATTACTTTCTAAATATTCTATAACAGCTTTTATCATGAATTAGTATTGTAGCAAAAGAATTCATTTCTGAAAACAAGGCATGATCCTATGAAGTTTCTCCCTTTAACTCTATTGTTGTCATGAATTGCTCTTTTCATTTTTCTAATGTTGAGCCACATGTTTTTGTAGATAAATACAACCTGGTAATGATATATATATATATATATCATATATCATGTATTTGTGTTTTATATCACCCTCTTAAATTATTGTAGAACTTTTACATATACATTAATTCATTTTTAAAATACCTAATTTCTTGAAATAAATATCCTATTCTATCATTTCTATTTTTCCAGCAATCTCTTAATCACAGCAACATATGCAACTTTTCTAATTTTGATGGTGTTGGTTTGCCAGATGATTGCCGTTGCAAAGTACCAGAATGGGTTGGCTTTGATAAAGGGAATATATTTGGGGTATGTGGCAGTTTGGAATTATTTCTGAATTTCAAAAAGAGAAATTATGTTTGTAAACTGATCTGTTCCTCTGGAAGTGATACCCTTTGATTGTATAGATTTAGCTGAGATGTCTTTGATTAAGGTTTGTTAAGATTAGGGCTTTGATTTGACCACATCATTAGGGCAACTTAGTTTGAGTCCTTGCCCCTTTGTGGACTATATAAATGGACACTGAATCAAGAAGGCACACAGAGGAATAGAGAGAGCTGCATAGACATGGAAGAGGAGAGAACTTGTCAGCTTTGAGCCTGGGTTCCAGGAAAGAGAGGTGAGAGCCATTCACCTTATAGTTTACAACTGGCCTTGTGCAGAGACCAAAGCAGCTGAGCCTGGAAAGAAAAGAGCCCTCCACCCTAAGGCTGAGATCAGTAGATGTTGGGCCCATGGAATCTTAAGAGGAAAGAGGATGTCTGAACCCTTACAGATAATGGCAGCCCTCTTGCTTCAACATGTGACAAATGACTTTGGCTGAGAAAGTATCTCTTATGGTACCTTGAGTTGAAGTTTTTAGGTCCTTGTAACTGTAAACTTTTACCCCAAATAAATACCCTTTATAAAAGGTATTTGTATCAGCACCGCTTTGGCTGACTAATGCCGTGTAAAAGCTTAAAGTTCCAAGGCCATGAAAAGTCCACACTGATGCACCATCAGAGATGATTTCTCACCAAAGTCAGCTGCCATGTGTTGAAGCAATATGGCCACTGATCTCTGCTGAGGTTTGATCTCAGCTGAGGGCAACCAGTCTTAGGGCTTGTTTCTTTCCAGTTCTTCTATATCATTCTTGGCTGTTCCAATTTCTTTGTGAGTTCAGCTGTAAGATATGAGGCATAAAGCAGGACTTGTCTCCTATTGAGTTGCTTCATGGGTCCTGCCTTATGGGGTTTTGTGCTTAAGTGATCTTCTGGTTCTTTCTCACATGCCAGGATCAAATATGGCAGCTTCCTTTACCTCTGCTTGTCCCTCTCTGTGTTTCCATTTATATCAGACCCAGCAAGAGGGTGAATTCTCAAGCTGAGTCTTGCCTCACTGACATAGTCCAAATTGAAAGCCCTAAAGTGATCTTATCAAGTAATCTAATCAAAAGCCCCCAACTGAATTTAGTGTAATCAAATGTTGTCACACCCACAGGAATAAACCAATTTAAAAACACAATATTTCACTTTTTTTGATTCATAAAGTAATCTCAAACTGCCACAGCCGGTTGAATGATATAATTTTTCTTTGTATCTCATGATAGTTCTTCACTTCAGTTGTCTTTTGATGTGAATCTCTCATAGTTGCTTCCTTTATGTAGTGTGCTAAGACAGGGCCAGTAGAAATTCAAGAATGTAATACCTGACATTTTTTATTTTTCTTCCACATATTTGATTAAAATTCACTTGATTAAGTTTAAGAATGTATTTTAAATATTCTGTTTTCTAATTTAAATGAAGAAAAAAAATAAACATATCTTTCTTACAAATATAAAGCTCATACTCATTTGTAATGATCATCCCCACTTCATGTTTTCTCATACTTACCAGATATTGGCAATCCTAATTGTGGTTTGTCAGGTCCAAATTTTATTTAATTTTCTAAATAATAACCTTTTGTGCCTTTAGATCTGAAAATTATCTCTATAATAATCTCTTCTCCTGCATTTGAATTTTTTCAAAGATGTCTATAAAGTCTGAGAAATTTATTGTTTTTTGATTATTCCTTTGTCTTTGCACTTTGAACTCTCTTCCTTTTCTTCCTTCATTTATATATTTTTCATGCATATTGACTTAAGATACTTTCAATAGCTTCATTTCCATGAAAATTATTTTTTCATTTTTTGTGTGTGACAGTGTAGATGTGTTTAGATTTGTGCATATATCATTAATGTAGTGACCCTAAATGGTCTTTTCTTATGTAGGAAAGGACTGTGTTTGGATTATGGATTTCCCGTGATTTGGGATTGTAGAAGAAAATCATGACTGCAGAAATATTACAATGAAACCCATAAAATGGCAAAAATGTCTTGAGGGAAAGAGTTGAGAGAGCATCTGAAAGTTCCAAAAAATTCTAAGTGAGAAAGAATCTTAAATACCCACTCAAAATAAGGCTCAGTGTTCTATTTTTATTTCTACTTCCTTTAGGACAGTGTCTGGTGTTCTTGGATTGTGAATGCATGCCTGATTACCTGATGCCACATGCAGCTATAAGGAGTTGTCCTCTGATTGATTTTTCCATGATTCTATATTCATGTTTTGAGTCAACTCAATCTATGTCTTCTGCCTAGGATCACATATATATTTTTTGTCCCCCTTAATGATATTTTGTGGTTGAACTGCTTTGTTCATTATTATACTTCATTATTAATATAGTATTACAATAAGCTGGAAAAATGCATCTATTACTAAAATATAACCACACATACAGATAGAAACACAAACACTACAAGATAAAATAGAGACAAGTGATATATTGATAGAAAGATAGAACAATAGATATATGTGTAAATATCGTTGATATGCTAATAACAATATTTTGGTAAGTAGCTTTATACACTTAAAATATTTGGTTTTGAACTGAGCATGAAATCACATTTTATTATTCTAAATTAATGCAATTATTATTTTAAAATCAGTAATACAGCAAATAACAAAGTATTATAAATGATAAAAAGCCAACTTATAGGCAGGGAGAAAAGCTTACAAAGTATATGCTCTGTTGAGACCTAGGTTTTAATAGTCCACATTACAATGAGGAAAGCTACTTTAATGGGGATCTCAGCATTGGCTCTATTTTGTGTCATTAATCCTGCAGCTGAATCTCAATTTTATAACTTTATTACTTGATACATACATTTGTATGAAAGTAAATATAATGAAAACAATTTGAATTGAAATATCTAAATCAAAACCATCAATATTCTCTTCCAGAGCATCAGGATCCTGTAATTTGAAGTTCACTTAAATGCATGGGCACCTCTTAAGGTACTCATCCATTGTCCTCTCCATATTATATCAGTCTTTGTTTTTAGCTAAAAATCATCCTAACATCTTTCAAAATAATTTTAAAATATGGAAAATATTTTCCTGAAAAATGTGTGAATTACACAGATGACTAGATTTGAAAAATTAGGATGTGGGTGCATAGCTCACTATCATGTATGTAAAAAGCAAAAGGTTATACAGAAAAAATCTGTATATTTAATTGGGATATATTCATATTTAAGGACATATATCAAATATGAGTTAAAATTCATTCCATTATTTTTCAGAAATTTTTAATCCAGATAATCCTGCTTGGATGTTTGAAATATCTGTGGAACATTCTGCATAGAGCAGTTTTAATCTCTCTGTTCCGTAGGCTATAGATGATGGGGTTTATGAATGGGGGCACCATGCCGTAGAAGACAGCTGTAAGAAGATTACTGAGAGATGCCTTATTTTCAACAGGACCAAAGGCAGCAATTAACCCAGAAACTAAAAAGAAAATAAGAATTGCCAACTGAGGAGTACAGGTAGCTAGGGCTTTCTTACAGGCTTCCACAGAATGCATCCTAAGCACCATTGAAAATATATCAATTTAGGACTTAAGCACAAAAGCAGAACAGAGTAATAGAATACTAGCCCTTAGAACGAAGGCTATAAACTCAGACATCTGAAGAGGAGATCCTCAAAATTTGAGGCACATCACAAAAATATGGATGGATTACATTGAACTCTGTGAAGGGAAGCCTGAACATGACACCTACGTGGATAGCAGAATGGATGAACCCACTTGCCCATGAGCCATCAGCTGCCTTTGTGCACAGATGTGGGTAATAGTGAGCCCATAGTGCAGAGGGTGGAAAATGGCAGCATAGCAATCATGGGACATCACCACAAGGAAGGCCCACTCTATGGATACCTAGAACATAAACAGGAAATTCTGAGCAGCACATGCTGGGAGAGAAATCAATTTACTGCCTTTTAGACAATTCACAATTATTTTGGGAAGAGTAACTGAAATGCAGCAAAGGTCTCTGAAGGATAAATTGCCTAGAAAGAAGTACATTGGAGAATGCAATTTTGGGCTTGTCACAATGACAGTAACAGTTAGAATATTCCTCATCAAGGCTCCCATGTAAATTACTAAGAACAGTATACTTTGCAGGATTTGGAGCTCTCGTGAGGTTGAGATATCCATGAGGAGGAATTCAATGAATAGAGTGAGATTGTCCATTTCTTATAATATGTTGCCATTTCTCTCTATTCAAAATATAAAATAAGAATATACTAAATTAAAGTGGAGATAATCTACATCATTAACAAATAAAATGCCACTATTTGTTTCTACATATGTCTTCTGAAAAATTCATCTTTGAGGAAATGGACAAATGTCAGTATTTTGAAATCAATGAATTCACATGTTTCCCTTTTCACTTTCTTTTTTAACTCTGCTCTTATATATTAATTTATAAGAACATATAATCTAAGATATCAAATTATTTAAAATGAAACCCATGCCTTTCAGTTATGAGTCCTATTTACAGTATTTTAGTAAACTATCTTTTCAAACTCTGCCAGGAGACATCAGGAATTATTTTCCCATTTTATTCATTAACAGATTTTGATTCCAGATAAACACTGTAAGAGAGTCTCTGCAGCAGCCCTTTTGTTTGAGCACTGAACAACTGTTCTCTTCAGGTACCAGGTGACTAGGATGATTTCTGATATTGCTGAATTTTTGGCCAGTTGACTAACAATTGGTATCTGTATCACAGGTAATGAATGGTTCTGAGAGTCTTCTCAGAATGGATTTAATCCAAAAGACACCAGAAGGATTATACTTCATCACTCTTTCTTGCTTCCATTGACCTTTTTCATCCTTTGAGTACTTTCTGTAATCGTTTGCAGCCATGCTCCCTCAAAATAGAGTCTCTTGAGATCTAATTTATTCCTGTTTTCCATTTCCGTGTCTACCAGTACAAAGGTCTACACTCTCTCTGTAGTTTACCTACTCACCTGAACCCAGTACCTCAGAAAAACCCCCCACCTGATGTTACTTTTCCTCAATGTACTCTTCCTTCAATCAGGCGTGAATTCCAATATTTGATGAATGGGAAATTTTCTTTCCAGATAGATTGCCCCATGCTTTTCTAGATTTTACAGAAATCTGCTTATTCTATATAACTATTGTAATCACAACCCTTTTATTTGATTTTGTCTTGAAGCAGAACAAATCATAAATCCTATTTCAGTCTTAATTATACTCTGAATTCTAATACTAATTATCTTGAGGGATGTCAATTGAGAATTATTTAATTTTATATTTGGAAAAACTAAGTGGAGGCAAGTAACTATAAAATGTTAGAAATATAAATTAATGTATAATATATAATTTTTATATATTTATATTATATATAGTCATATATTTTATTTTTATATTTAATCCATGTGTAGTTACTAAGTAGCATACAATTATTATGCAGGTAATAATTTTAATGGTGTTGATTTAGTCTCATTGATTATATTCATATGAATTTATAGGATTTTTATGAAATATTTATGCAAATTATCTTACTATAATAATCATTTCCTTTATGCATATTTCTTCTTTCCTCAATTTTATGAGGAAGATAAATTTCTTTAGCAAAGATTTTATGAAATAGCAAAAGCAATACTCAGTAATTAATTTGATATTATTTTCCTAAGGGATAGTTATTGGACATAACCAAAATTCCAGATGATCTTTTAAATTCCTTTATCACACCACACATTCTTATTGATCCTTAGAAATCTCACTCATATCCTCTATCTCTTCAGATTACATCTTTCCACTTGGTCTATAAAATTCTCAGGTTTCCCTAGGCTAAATTTACCATACGTCTTCAATTTCAGAGTGATCATTATAGCCTTGGGCATAAGAGGGAGAGAAAGAGTTCATGTTTATCCCTGCTTCTTATTGCTTCAGGGATTTATAAAATGTTTATTTCACAATATTTAAATGTGAATAAAATGTGGGATACCTATTCCTCATCAATTGTAAAACCCATGAAATACCAAGAACATCATTAAAGACTATATAGAGCATATCTAGTGTTTAATACCCTGTAAATAAATGTAAGAAATTAGTCATAGAGAAAACTTTACTGGATATCTCTGCAAATTCATTCATATTTGAAGGACTATTTTGCTTATGAGAATTGATTTCTATGAAATGATATGATAACACACAGCTGCCTCTGAATTTCTTAGCTTTCCTTTACAACCTAGTTCAAGTAATAATACATAGTGTTTGTACTAGTTCAATTTCTTGGTAATTTCTGTATCATAATATTTTGGTATTTGGAATATAGCGTATATATCACATCTATATTATCAGGTACCACTTTTAAAAACTGATCAACTATAATAAACCAGAAGTAGACACATTCAGATTCTCTATGAGTATCAATTTATAATTTGTGGCAGAAATAATTAAGTATGCTAATGATACTGGACATATCAGAGCTCTGTAAGTATATTTTTAATTAGCCATTAAAGAAAATCATGAATTAAAGTATACAGATATACCTGAGAAGTGAGGAAACAATTTTATCTTTTGTAATACGAATATTTCTTTTGCACAGTTGGAGGGAATTTACAAAATCTGTGATCTTGCTTCATTCTTTCTGAATAAATTTCAAGGAGTCACTTTGCTGGGAAATTCACATTTACCCATAATCACTGGAAAAATTGTGATTCTAGATTCTTTATAAACATGGTTATTATTTAGGATGAACATGTATGTGTCATATCTCTCAAGCGGCCTGGGGAAATGGTAATTTCATCATCTAGAGGAGCCAGTATTCTTTCAACTCTTGATTGATGAGGAATTTTTCCCTACACTCTTGAGGTTAATTAAATTTATAATAGTGCCTATTAGCAAAGTTCTTTCTTGTTTTTAAACTTAACAACAGAGAAGTATTCCAAATATTTCATAGTTACTCATGATCAATGTTTTCAATTTCATGTGACATCATAAATATAATTTATTAACATTATAATATATCCATAAAATCATCCAGCCCCAATAAAACTATATTTTAAGGGTTTAGAATAGCAGTATGGCATCAAAAAGTAAAACAAACAAAAATTGACCAGTAGTTACTAAATTAAAAAAACTAGGATCCATTTTAGAATGAATTATTAAAAGAAAGCAAATAAAAGGGTTTGTGGCATATAGAGAGAGATGTACCAAAAGTGCTTGGAGAGATTGTTTCACACAGTGTATGACAATAATGTTGGGAACCCCTCAGAGTGTGAGTTACTACCCTCACAAGCAGGTTGTAAGAAAGTAGAACATTTGGCATTATTCTGAAAATGCTTATTTATTATTTGATAAAAAATGTAATCCAGCATTCAATATTATCATATTTAAATATCTTGGTTAGGTATCAATGAGTATTTTTATTTATAAAGAAGAATATATTCAGAATATTCAAATAATTAGCATGATAGTATTTATTTATTGTTAGAAGTTATACATGCAACATTTTGAACACTTTAGCAAGTTTAATTTTATTTTTCAATTTTTGAAGCCTTTGGTAAAAGTAAAAGGAGAATAAAATTGTACTTTTATCTTGTATTGACCATTTTTGGCATGTTCTTTGATTCAATGTTTAGATTCATAAATGTTAGCATATATTTTAATGATCCCTTTTCAAATTCTTTTTAAAGCCTTGAAAACCTCATCCGAACTTATGGAAAAATGCAAGCATACATTCATTCATAAGAGTGATGACAAGAATTATTCCAATCAGTGGGCCATCCTCTTTTGCCAGATACTGCCCACTGATTGGTTCTTGTTATTGAGGACTAGCCTTATGAGTATTTGCTCTTCCAATTGAAACTTAGCCTACTGTTATGGGGTGCCTAAGGGTTACCACCTGAGAGCCTCCTTGTTGCTCAAATGTGGCCTCTCTCTAAGCCAAACTCAGCATTTGAATGCATTACCTTCCCCCCAACGTGGGACATGACTCCCGGGG
>JAQZBX010047625.1:0-20416 GCA_029593785.1 Cabassous unicinctus
AAAAAAAAAAAAAAGGCAGAGGGAAAAATTAAAAGAAAGACAATAAGAATAGGAAGGAAAAACAAAAGAAAATAAACAGACCTCCTTCTCAGGCCACCAGAAATGATATCAGGCTCCCTGTGCCCACCAATCAATCACAGGTACTCAGAGAGGAAAAGAAAACCTCTGTATAGGTTCCCCTGTGTGAGGCTGCTTGCCCCATTGCAACCTTCCTCCTATGAACCATCTGGGAGCCTATCAGCATGGCTGATCACTCCTTCAGCTCTTCTCTCCTCCAGGTCAGTTGGGCATCTATCGGCCTACCCAGTAACTCACCTGGTTCCTCTCTCCCCCAGAGCCAGCTAGGTACATGCCCACCCACCCAATCAACCAACCCCTCCCCTCTGCCTGCATTAGGTGCTGGCCCATGGTGCTTCTCTTCCCTGGAGCCAACTGAGAGCTGGCCCACCTGCCTGATCTCTGCCCCCCATCAGGTATCCTCTCACCCTGAGATGTCTGGGTGCCAGCCCCCATGCCTGATTGCCTCATGGTTACCCTCCCCTTGAGAGCCTGCTGGTCACAGGCATGCACACCTGGTTGTCTGGCCACTTTCTTCACTCTCATATTTGGCTGGGCACCAGTCTGCCAGCCAGGTCACCTCTTTAGCTTCCCTCTCTTGGAAGCAGCTAGATGCAGTTTCTGGAGGAAGAGTATAGTCTGCCATTCCCTATTCTGCCATCTTGCAATGCTGGATTTGATTTGTTAATATTTTGTTGAGGAATTTTGTGTCCATATTCATAAGGGATAATGGTGTATGCTTTTCTTTTCTTGAGTAATTATTGTCTAGCTTTGAAATACTGTAATACTAACATCACAAAATGAGTTGGTAAGTGTGATGGTTAGCCTAATATGTCTCCTTGGCCAGGTAATGGTGCCCAGTAGTTTGGTCGAGCAAGCACTGGGCCAATTGTAATACAAGGGCATTTCATGGACTTTAATCATAAGTGAGTGAGTTGATTGCATAGTTGGCTGGTTACATCTACAATCAACTGAAGAGATTTCTGTCAGAAATGAGTGACTTATCCAATTAGTTGAAGACCTTTAAAGGAGAAGTGATTTCAGCATTCAGTTAGAGAATTCCCATTTTTACTTCAGATATCTAGTGTCTCCTGGAGAACTCAACGAGGACCTTCATCTGAGTCCCTGGTTTGTAGCCTGCTCCAGGGAATTTAGACTTGAACATCCTCATATCTTCTTTTTGAAGATATGGTGTGCATGATAAGTCATTTTTCTATTGCTGCTTTCAAGATTCTCTTTTTGTCTTTGTCTTTTGACAGTTTGACCACGATGTGTCTAAGTGTGGCTCTCTTTAACTTCATCTTGCTTGGAGTTGACTGGGTTTCTTAAATGAGTAGCTTAATGCTTTTCTTCAAATTTGGGAAGTTTATGGCCATTTATTCTTTAAATACTTTTCTGCCCATTTCTCTTTCCTTTCTTCCCTAGACTCTCACTATGTATATGCTGATATACCTGATGGTGCCTCTGAAGTCTTTAAGGCTCTGTTCTTTTGTATAATGTTTTCTATTCTTCATACTACATAATTTCAGTGGCCTATCTTCCAGTTTGTTGACTTTTTCTACTACCAGCTTAAATCTGCTATTGAGCCCTGTAGCAGGTTGGCAGTTTGATATAGTTATGAATTCTAAAAATAGATATTGTATTATGCTTGAAACTGGTCTGTTCATCTGGGCATGATTAACTTATGATTAGGACGTTGACTAGGCCATGTCAATAGGGCGTTGAGCCCCATCTCTTGATGGGTGGGGTCTCAAAGATAAAAAGACATAGCAAAGGACAGAGTTGGAACAGTTTTGACGTTGGAGTTCTGATGAGGAAGGAGAGAAGGCCCCGGGAAAAGAGATGAGCCATTCAACTGACAGTTCACAGCTGGGCCTTGTGGAGAGAGGCAGAGGCTAGAGAGCCTCATAGTCTACAGCTGACCTTGTGGAGGAAACAGAGGAGCTGAGCCCGGAGAGAAACACAAGAAGCCTGAACCCTGGTAAACGTCAGCAGCTGTCTTGCTCCAACACATGGCAACAGACTTTGGTGAAGGAAGAAACTTATGCTTTATGGCCTGGTAACTGTTAGCTTCTACCCCAAATAAATACCCTTTATAAAAACCAACAGATTTCTGGTATTTTGCATCAGCACCCCTTTGGCTGACTAATACAAGCCCCTCTAGTGAAACTCCAGAATTTTTATTTGATTCTGTTTTTATAAGTCTGTCTCTTTATTGTTGTTTTCTATTTGGTGATACAAAATTATCATAAATCCTTTAATTCTTTAGACAATTATTTATTTTAGTTTTTTGAATGTTTTTGTATTAGCTGTTTTAAATTATTTGTTTAATAAGTCCAACTTTTAGGTTTCCTCAAGGCCAGTGCCTATTGACTGACTTTTTCCCTTCCAATGGCCATTTTCTCCTGTTACTTTGATGGCACATAGTTTTTGTTGCTGATAACTGTTTATTTTAGATAACATAATGTGTCAATTATGAAAGCCAAATTCTCTCCACTATCTTGGATTTTGTTTTGTTTTGTTTTGTTTTTTTTTTGTTGTTGTTGCTTGTTTCTCTTTGTGTAGTGACTTTTCTGGGCCAATTGGACAAAGTCTGCATTGTTTAGTGTGTGGTCACTCAAGTCTCTGATCATTTTGCTTTTTCATCAGGTAATGATGGGAAAAAGATTTTTTTTTTTAGTGCCATGAACCAATGAGTCTCCTACACTTTGCTTTGAGGCAATGGGTGTGTGTTGGGGCATGTCTTCAGTGCTCTGGCAGTTAGAATCTGCCTTAGTATTCATTTCCTTCTTGCACAGAACCTGAAGAGCAGTCAGAGATGAGAGATTGGGACCTTCTAAGGCCCTGCTTGGGTATATCTACAGACTTGCACATGAGCATGACTTTTTCGAGCCCCAGGAATATGTCAGAGCTTTTCAAAGCCCCTATTGACATATCATTCCCTGGAATTTAAGTCTTGGTCAGCCTCTTGTTCATCCCAACTGGTATCACCACCTCACTCAGATGCAAAGCTATATATTTTCTTACAGAAAATGAATTGAGTCAGGTCAAATAACGACAAGCCTTTTGAATGGGATATTTCCAGAGAGCAGTCAAATAGGACATAGTGATAATTCTCTGGAAATGGGGCTTTTAGGGAAGCTACAAAACTGTTCTGTACTTTCAAGTGGCTGTCAGCTATTGTTTTTCACTGCTGCAATGGTTTACAGTTTTCTGGTTTTCAAAGGCAATGCAGGAGTGGGGAAATGTGAAAAGGGCAACTTAAAATGCTGCAGAGTTGCTATTCTTGTTGAGATTTTCTCTTTCACTTGATTAAAGCTTCCTGAGTGTGTTGCAAGTCTTTGTTTACTTTCTTGAGTTCTGAATATGTTGATTTTGACAATATTTACTAGTATTCTCATTTCTTTTATGGAGGATTGGATTTTCAGAGGTTCATACCCCACAATTTCATAAATACTTCATTATTTGATTATTGAAGCTGTTGGTGGCTTATCCGCATCTGCTTGTGTTCTGGAGGTTAGCGTCTATATTAGTCAGTTCTCTCCAGAGAAACAAAACTGGTAGGATATTTATTATAGAATTGTCTCATCCAACCATGGGGATTGGCAAGTCTGAATATTGTAGAGCAGGTTGCAACCTGAAAATGCCAATGAAGTTGAAGTTGTATTCTCCAGGAGAAGGTGGCTGGTTGAGGAAAAGGCATAAATTCTTTCTTTTGACTTCTAAAATCCCTAGTTCTCAGTTTGAGACCTCCAATTGATTGTATGAGAAGACTCCCTTCCTTGCTGAGGGCAATCTCCTTTGTTGCCTGTAGATGCAATCAGCAACAGATGCAATCAACTTACTAATGACTTATACCCATCTATAAAATAACCTCACAGTAACAATCAGGCTAATGTGTGCTTATCTAAATAACCAGACACCATAACCTAGCCAAAGTTACACATAAAATTTACCATCACACCTTTTAACCAAATTTTGTGGTAGATATTGTGCTTGAATTTTTGGTTTTGTTTTCCTTGTTGTTCTTTCTTTTTTATGGGAGAGATTACAAGAAATTCAAAAGCTATGAAAAACTATGCTCCAACTGAACCACCTTCTGAGAATCATTTCCAGAAATATCTTCAAACCATTGGTCTAATGTCACTATACTACCTTTAAAAATAATAATATAAAAACTCTGCTTTGTCTTTCAAGTTATAAGAAACATTACTTAGAAAGACATTCAAGGCTATATAATATCTAATGCTATTTAACAAGTATACATGCTCAGCACTTTAAATTAATTAATCTACTTAATCCTCAAAACAGCCCTATGAAAATGGTGTTACTAGTTTCATATTCCATTTATAGATGAGAAAAGTGAGGCACAGATATATAAGTAATGTAAACAAGCCTATAAAGCTAGTAAGTGGATGAACTGGTATTCAGTTCTAGGGAGTCTGGCTCCAGCATTTGTGTTCTTAACCACTATGTCCTGTTGTCTCAATGCCATACCCGTCCCACCATGTAAATGTCTAACAACTCACATTTTTGGAATACAGAATTCCAAAATCAAGGTGTCAACAGGATCATGCACTCTTTTTATGTCTGTAGCATTCTGGTGGCTGCTGGCACTCTATAACTCAATCTCAGCCTCTGTTATATGACTGCTTCTCTCCATCTGTCTCCTGCTACTGTGTCCAAATTTCCTTTGCTTCATATTGGATTAAGGTCAAATTGGATTAAACAGCACCCTGAATCAGTGTGGCTTCATCTAAACTAACAGGATCTTTGAAGACCCTATTTACAAATGAGTTCATATCCATAGAACCTAGGGTAGGAATTGAACTATCTTTATGGGGGACATGATTCAATCCACAACACCCAACCCAGTTGGTTTAAAACAATAGAAATTTATTCTCTCACAGTTTTGGAGGCTGTAAGTCCAAAATCAAGTAGTTATCAGGGCCGTACTCCCTCTAGAGGCTCCAGGGGACATTCCATTCCTCTTCCAATTTCTGGTGGTTTTTGGCATTCCTTGGCTCGTGACTGCATCACTCCAATGTCTGCCTCCATCTTCACATGGCTTTCTCCTCTATATGTTGTCTTTCCTCCTTGTCTTTATCAAATACCCTCTGCTTTCTCTTATAAGAACACTTGTCACTGGATGTAGGACCCACCCAGATAATACAGTATGGTTTCTTCATTTCAGTGTCCTTGATTGAATTATATTTGCAGAGAACTTTTTTTTTTTCCTTTCAAATTAAGTAACAGTCATAAGTTCCAGGAATTAGAACATGGAAATATCTTTTGGAGGCCACTATTTAGATCATTAAATAAGTATCAGAGAGAACCATTGTGAAGAAAGTTGCTATATGGTACATTGTGGGAAGACAGGCTCAGACAAAACAAAGACTATCAACAAATGACCCCTTTATTACTTACACAGCACAAAGTTGTCCAAAAGAGTGGGGAAGAGATCCAATTATGGCTCTCCCCTGGGGAGGCCAACTGCTTGGGTCAGGGTCCGTGGATGGCAGTTCTGCATGCCCCACTTCAGGTTGGAGTGGAGGGAAAAATCTGTTCTGCCTGAAGCTGGAGTATTTAAAAAGCCCAGGGGTAGGGTACCTTTCACTGAGAGTTCCCCATTCTGATAAACAATTGGGCCTGCTTGTTTCTGGTTTGGGGTTTAAGGTATGGTCAGGTCACTGAATTGGACTTAGTGTCTCCCCGGGGCTATGGAATGGAAACATTGAAAAACATCTGCACATAACAGAAAAGCAGAGGGATTTGGCAAGGTCTGGGAAATGGCTGCTAGGCATGTCCAAGTCTTCCCCAGCAACCATGTAATAATCCCTTCCAAGTCAGAAAATCTTTTCTGATTATGGACACAGTGAACATCATATATAATACTATATCCTTCCATTGGCTTGCTGCATTCAGAATTTACCTGGTAGAGCTAAACACTAAAGTACTAGGAAATATCATGTATGCACCAGTGCAATTTCCACATCCTATTGACATCATTCTCCTATGTACCGTTTTATATATATGACAAATCTACCTTCCAGAATATACACATTGTAGCAGAATAGACAGTATTTTAGATCAAGTCATAAATCAAGTATAAATAAGCTGAAAGCTCTGCTCTAGTTCTAACATTTTAACGTCCTATTAGTTTTAGGATTTTAGAAAAACAATTTTGTGTTTCATTTATTGAGAAAAGCTGACAGAATGGTATTTTAGAAATCATTTAACTGGAATTCAAGGTGAGTATACACAGCAGGAAAAAATTATATTTTACCAGATGGCATTAAAATTATGAGTATAAAATAAAACCTTATTCCTAAGTAAGAATTTTTAGAACCATTTGAGTAGGGATATGAAACAGAAACAGTAGAGAACAATTTACTTAAAGAAAAAAGGAAAATATACCAAAGAGTGTTTATCAAAATATAGACTTAATGACTCTAATTTTCAATTTTCACAAAAACTGCTAAAATTCAAACTTTCCTAGTTAGTCATTTTACCTTTAGAATATTTCTGCTATAGTAATGCAGAACATACAAAGTTGTAGTATGTCCATTAATGCCTTTCATTGACTCAGGCTGAGACAGATTAAGACCCACTGCATGCCTTTGGGACAGAGAAGGAAATCCTTTCACATTTTATTTCTGTCAGGTATTCTTTTAAAGAGAATATAAAATACCTTACAGGTTAAGAATTATATTTAGAAGAGTCTCAGAAGGGTTGGTTTACCTTATTGAAATCCTGCTCTGGTTTCAGTAAAACCATCTTGAGATACACAAATAGTTTACAGATTGCATCTTATTTTGGAGTAAAAATAGAGGTATTTTGAAATATGACCACAGTTTAGAGTAATCTGCTTGATATTTTCTTCAAAGAAATGATAATAGAAAATAGCTTTTACCTTAATCAATAACTATTCATGCTACGTTTCAGATTTTCTCTTCGTATCACGATTATGTTAAATAATCCCCGATATTTATAAAAATCAAGGCATATCTAGCACAAGAAAGATTCACAGAAGGATGCAAGCCTTTTGTATATATTGTAAAGAGACTCCTTTTTAGAAGGAAAGTTGAACTTGCTTTTGTAAATGGCTATCAATATTTATTTTTATCATTTTTAAGGCTTGGAACTTTCAGGTGCCTAGTGTATTCACTGCAAGAAGGGAAGGGACATTACAGGCAATCCCCACTCTTTAGTTCCTTTTGTTCTGCTGCTTTCCTCTATCTTAAATCCTTAATTACAATTCCTTACCTCAGTTTACTTGTTCATTTAGTGGTTTCTGAGAAGTATCATAAAACATGCTCAAGAGCCTCTCCTTTTTATATATTTAAGCAATTTATTGATTATTATATTTAAGAGTTTCAAGTTAATTCAACAAATCCAACACTTATTGGGCACTTTACTGTTCTGTAAAATGTTCTACCAGTAACCAGTTGGGCAGGGTGGAAAGGCTATGGTTCCCATCCATGCTACTTTTAAATCAGTGTTATGGGTCCTTTGCCCTGCACCCCACAAGTCAAGGTGCCCTAAATATCACAAATGCTCACAAAACAAACGTATTAAAGAATACAGACACTTCCGCACAGCACAACCTGTAATCCTAAACATCTGAGCTTTTGATGAATGTCATTCAAGCCTGCAGTAAAGCTTCTATATGTTTCTTTGCATATGTCCTTGAAACAAAAGTTTAGTATATCCAAATGTTTTGAAAGTTTGTGGGGTGCACCATGGCCAACAATGTCAGAGGCACATACTGCTTTTGAGTGCAAAGAAAATGTCAGAGATACAAGAAGCACTTATAAAAAAAGATAAATTAGATGATTTTAAAAATTCTTCTTTTGAGTTAATATGAATACAATACATAATGAAGTACAGTTTTCAAGGACTGCTGAGTGTCCATTTTCTTGCATCATTGTGCTCCAATTTGTGATCTTTAAAGTACACAGAAAAAAGCACAATTTGCAACTGTTACATAGTGGCTGAGAAACATTTTTCAGTATTAAACAGCAATTACATTCAAAGTATATGGAAATTGAATCATTTTTATCAAAATGTAGCTCAGAGTAAATGTAAAAATTAAAAATAAAAATCTCACATGTATTTGTTATTATTCTAAAATATTGAAAATAATCTTCTTTTAAAAAAAACCCTTTCTATTTTATAAAAGGCAAAATTCAGATTATTATTAATTAATATAAAATTTTACATGAAAATATATAAAATTATATAAATTAATTTTGTGAAAATTTTAAAAATTAAGTATTTTTTAAAAAATAGTACAATTTACAAATTTATCATACAATACCTATCTAGTTACTCATGTAAATAATTAGATGCTTTACAAATATTGCACCTAGACATGTTGTGGGGTGCACCATTTGCCAATGTCAGAGGCACATACTGTTTTTGAGTGCAAAGAAAATGTCAGAAGTACAAGAATTAAATTCAAAGAAATTTGAACTTAAGAATAATACATACAGCTTTCTGCTGGTTCCCTAACTTCATTCAGACTTTACCCTTTCTCAGTGAGCTCTTCCCTGATCCACTTATCTAAAATTCCAACTGCCTCTGCCATCTCCATATTTTCTATCCCTTTTCCCTGTTCTATTTAATACCTAACAAGTATCACTGTTCAGTGTTGTAGCAGTTTGATAGTCTTTATGAATTCCAAAAATAGATATTGGATTATGTTTGTAAACTGGTCTGTCCCTTGGGGCATATTAGATTATATTGGATTCAGAGCTTTCACTTTTACTTGATTAAATAATGATTGAGGCTTTGATTGGGCCACTTCAGTAGGATGTTGAGTCTCTGCCCTCAGAGAAACCTCACTGCAGAGAAGGAAGTTCAGAGTTTTGGATGCTGGAGCCCGGAAAGTAATGACACAGAGGAGCAGATGGAAGGCTCAATTAGACATGGCAGAGGTCCCAGGAAGAGAGATGAGCCTTTTGCCAAATAGTTTACAGCTGGCCTTGAGAAAGCAGAGCAGCTGAGCCCAGAGAGAAATGAGCCCTGGGAAGCAATGAACCCAGGAAGCCATACCCTTACAAATCTTTCTCCAACACGTGGTGACAGACTTTGGTGAGGGAGATGACTTGTGCTTTATGGGCTGGTAACTGTAAGCTTCTACCCAAAATAAATACCCTTTTAAAAACCAACCAATTTCTGGTATTTTGTATCAGTACCCCTTGGGCTGACTAATACAAGTTATATATATATAAATATATAATACAATATTATATATTTTATTTATTGTCTGTAAAAAGTTTTAGCTTACAAGGGCAGGACTTTTTGCCTTTTTTAATCTATTTTTTTTTTAATCTCTTTTGACTGGCACATTTTATGTAGCCAATGAGTATATGCTGAATTAATAAAATTATGAGGAAGATTTAAGTGTGCATGTGTTGATATAAGTACCATTTTATATACTCCCTCCCCCCACACACCCCAATTTTCAGAGGTATATGTCTAAACTGGTCATTTCGTTCTCACCTTCAGTCCCCCAATAGTTCTTACAGTAGTGTAAACATTCTCTAATAAATATTTTTAAAAGATTTTAAACTACACCAAAAAATAATGACAAAATAATCAGAACCTCTTTCAACAAAATTAGGGCATCAAATATATTGTTATTTTCTTTTACTCACATTAATCAGATGTTTCATAATGTCTACAGTTCTCTCTACCATTTGTTACATCAGGGATTGGATTTCAAAGGATTTTAAATATCCTCTTATTCACCTCGTTCATTTAGAGTCACAGAGATCCAGAAATCTTAAGCTATTTACCATTGTCTCAAGATAGTAAAGGATCTTGAACTTCTGTCCTCTATTCAAGGATTTTTTTGTTCTAAAACAAACTGTCTCCTCCTGGATGAAAGGTGTTTGGCAGGTGTAACATTTTTAGAGTGGTTGCTTTCTCTTGACTTTCAATTATTTTAGCATATCTTTTAAGAAGACTTGGTAAGGTTTCTCTAATTCAGTGACAAATACTTCTGGTCCTCATTTTGCTAGATGTCATAAGACTGGACATACAATGGCAAATATTTAATCATCTGTCAGCCTCTGGTTGATGATTTTGAGCTAATCAATATCCAATCATGCATTTATACTATCTGTATTCAGTTCAGTTTCAAGCATGGACCTGATTCTATTTAGATTGGCTTTGACTGTCCTACTCCGCAATCCTGTTATCACCATTTGGCATTTCTTATTACTGTAGTTTTCTGATTCTCCTTGTCTTCCTTTCAGGCTCTCTTCTTCAATGTTGATTCATGAATGCCTTCAAAAGAGAGAGTGAGAGAGAGCCTGATCATGGCCACAAAGCATAAGCCTTGTTTCAGAAATGTAAATCACCAGTTAAGATTTAGGATTACAAGATTGAAAAGAGCCATAGGATTTTCCTATTCCAAGCGTTCTCAATATCTGGGGATATCCCTGGGGATCCCTGAGACTTTTTCAGGGGTACTGTGGGATTAAAATTATGACCTTAATAATATGCAGATGCTATTCCTTACTTAATTTCATTCTCATCTATATAGTATATGTATATTCTCATGTATAAAGTGGAGTTTTCCAGATGCTACCTAATGTGTAACATTGCAACAGAAGGAAGGCTAATGTGAGAATTCATCTGCCTTCTATTAAACCAACTATTAAAGAAATTTGTAAATATTTAAAACAATGTCATGCTTCTCAATAATACTTTGTTATGAAAAGCATAGTTTTGTTTTGTTTCTTTAATAAATAATATTTTATGTTAACATGCAGTGAGCTTATTTTTTCTAGTTTAAAATAAATAAATAATATGCACTTTTAAAAATTTCTCAGTTTTAATTTCAAATGTAGTTAATATCAATAGATATCACCCACTTGAAGACCTGGGTTTGAATTCTGACTTTAACATTTCCAAGTTATGCAATCTAGGGTAAGTTAATTAACACGCTAAGCTTAATATTTCTAAATAGGTGACTAAAATAGTACCTACTACACACTAAATACAGTGCTATGTATTATTAATATGTAAGACTCAGGATAATTGTCAACACCTTTTCTTTTGGGAATTGTGAAAGCATTTTGTAAGCAGTAAGCTTTCTAAAAATATCTTAGCTGACTGTTATTAGCATTTGAGCGTCTGTAGATGCTGTAAACTAAACATAAAGAAATAATTTCCAGGATCAGAATTCCAGGTGCCATGTTAAATTTTCCTTTCTTTGTGTGCCTAAGATTAGCACTGCTTTATCTCTATGTTCTGTGTTTGGTTCCAGAATTACCAGCATACTAAGGAAAAATACATCTATTTCTAGTGCAGAAGATCTGTTCAGTCACAGCAAAATTTATAGATAAGCAATATAATGAAAATAATGGTTCTTTGCTTAAAATATTTGAACCAGAACTCCATACTTCTCTAAAGATTTCCCCTTTTCATGTTCATTCCAGACTTCAGTGTAGAAAGTCGCAATTAGATGCGATTATCTTTAATGACTATAACTTCTCTGAACCTCTCTATGTAAAGAGAGGGGTGTATCCTAGGGTATCAACCTGTAACAACTAATTGCAGTTTACAAAATGATTAGAAGATGGGCTCTATTCAAAACCAGGAATCATGAATATATAATTCAGGAGAATTTCTCTTAGTAAAAAAAGATGGAGCATAGAAAACTACATTATGCTTTTGGGGGTGAGAAAGAGCTATTGTTTTCACTATATACTCTGTATTATAGCTACTTTCCACACATAAAATAATTTTGATTTAAACCAAAAAATTAACAAAATTTAGAAAAACAATGACAATAAGTCACAACATTATGGCATTAAACTTCATATAAAAGGTTCACATAAAACCACCATTTGCTCTAGACCTCTCACCAAATAAATTTGTCTTCCATCATATTCTTCATGATGGTGTTCATGTATTTGTGTCACTCTGTACTAGCACAGTCTTTCTATTTTCGACACTTTTGTTGTGATTTTCAGGAAGAGTTCAAGTTTAGATAGGCAAATTTTTAAAAAATATTTTTTTCTATTTTTTATAAGATAATTAGATTACAGAAGTGTTACACAAAAAATATAGGGACTCCCACATGCCCCACTCCCCACATCTCCTACACCCTCCCACATAAACATCCTTCATTAGTGTGGCACATTCACTGCAATTGATAAATGCATCCTGGGGCATTGCCACTGAGCATGGACCATAGTTCAGATTGTAGTCTACACTCTCTCCCACACAGTTCTGCATGTTATGTGACAATATAAAATGGCTTATATCAGTCATTGCAATGTCATTCAGGACAATTCCCAAGTCCCGAAAAAGCCCCTGTATTACAACTGTTTTTCCCTCTCCCTGCCCCCGGAGCCTCCAGTGGTCACTCCTTCCACATCAATGTTGTAATTTCTTCCACTGCTAGAATCACAATATGTCTATAGCAGAATATCAGTAAGTCCACTCTTGTCCATAGTTCATTCCCCAATCCTGAAGATTCTGGGATGGTGATGCCCATTCCACCTCTAATGGAGAAGAGGCATCTATCCCATACAGCCGATGCATAAGACTTTCTTGCTTGCAGTTGTCGGCTCTCTCGTTTCCTTGGTATGGTGCTTGTCAATCCTCACCTCCTTGTTAGTTGTTCTGGGTGAGTCCAATGAACCGGGGAGTAAGTGTTGCAACTCCCCTGAAGTTCTGGGCCCAGCTGGCACATAGATATCCCAAAGACTCCAGTCTCTTGGACATACACCTACAAAATCCAGCATCAAGTATAGGTTTAAATAGAAGGGACAGATGAGCCATGTGTAGGGAAGGCATCATTGAGTCCAACTGTGTCACTCTCAGGAGCACAAACACCAAAGTAAGCCCACTGGCAAGGCATCAAACTCTGGAGCTATCTGCCCTGACCATAGGATCCGAGTGTCTCCAGGGCCCTCAGGAGCCCCACTATTTGGGGGTAGTATCCACTTTGGCAGTATATGAGATCCTGCTGAGATTTGTATAAGCGTAACCTCTGGGATAACCTCCCAACTCACTTTGAAGTTTCTTAGCCATATGAACTCATTTGTCTTTACCTTTTCCCCCTTTTATTCGAGGTCTTTTTCCAGTTGCATTGCTAGTTGGTGCTTGGTAGTAATCCCTTGGTACCAGGGAGGCTCACCCCAGGAGTCAAATTTTAAATCGACTGACATTAGAATTAAATCCCTAATCCTATCACTATAGTGCAATGCCCTAATGAATTTAAGGGGTGGCAGCCAAAAGCACACATTGTCCACAGAAATTTAAGAGCGCAAATGCTTATGTAGCAAATCTGTAAATTTTAACTTATTCTATAATTTGCATATACAGAAAAAATGTATCTGCTTTATTTTTGCTATATCTAATTTGTGAATTATATTCCTGAATCATAGGCTCTGCATAGTGTGTGAGTTGGAGGTAATTACACTAATGATTTAATCTAGAACTTATTTAGTGAGTGTTTTGGATAAAATTTTTCAGTTTCTCCTATAATCTCCTTACCCATAAGAATATCACCACCCTAAATAGGCAAAAGGAGTGAGGCTTTGTGAAGGGTATTTCATGCTGGTCATTCTGTGATTAAAGGCAGACATCTAATGGTCTCTGGGGAAGTATTCATTTTCTGTTTGCTCCTGCCAGGCACTGCTGGTGAATTCATGTTCTATTTTTGGTTGAGTACTGAAGCCACCCTCCTACTGCTGACTCACCTTTTCCTCAGCATCCGTAGCTACCAACCCCTCCCATTCAGCCTGCTGTTCTGAGAGAGGTTCTCTGGTCCCATTGAGAAAGATGCCATGATAGACCCTCTGGCTCTGAATTTAATTACAATTCATACAGGAAGTAAACTTTTAAAAAGCAAAATTTTAAGAACTCTGTCTTTTTTTATCACACCACACTCTAGACTATAATGGGATAGTAAGCAAATTCACCTTGTCTCAGTGGTTGAAATAGGTAGCCAGGGGGAAACTTCTGATGGCTATGCTCCTGAACCAGGACTAAAAAGGGAAGAGCTTTCATAAAAACTTCTTCTAAGTCATATTCCTCTTCTTCCCGAGTGTGATGATTAGGCTAATGTGTCAACTTGGCCAGGTAGTTGTGTCCAGGTGTTTGTTCCAGCAAGCACTAGACTAATTGTAATACAAGAGCATTTATGGACTTCAATCACCAGTGAGTTTACTGCGTGGATGGCTGATTACATCTGCATCAATCAAGGAGCTTACATCATCAATGGGTGACGCTTTTATCCAATCAGTTGAATGCCTTAAAAGGGGAAGTAATTTCAACATTCAGAGAGAATTTCCCAGCTCGTCGTTGGACAGGCAACTTCTCCCAGAAACTCATCAAGGACTTTTCATCAGACTTTCATTGGAGCCCCTGGTTTGCAACCTGCCTGCAGAACCTGGACTTGTACATCCCTGTGGTCGTGTGAGAGACTCTTTTAAAATCTCATTGACAGATATCTCCTGTTGATTCTGTTTTCCGAGAGAACCCTGACTAATACACCGAGTTATGTCTTTTTTTCTTTTCTTTTCTTATTTTTTAGGAGGTGCAATAGATTTAACCTGCTATCTTATACATGGGAATCAGGCACTCAAACACTGAGTTACATCTGCTCCCCAATGAAAGCTGGTTTTTTCATTTGTTTGTTTTGTTTTTAGGAGGAATCAGGGATTGACCCTGGGACCTCTTACATGGGAAGTAGGCACTCAACCACTTGAGCTACATCTGCTCCCCTGTTTTATATCTTTTTCTTTTTGTTTATTTTTAATTAATTTTTTAAAAAGATACTTAAATTACATAAATGTTACATAAAAAGTGTAAGGGATTCCCATATGCCCTACTCCCTACCCCTCCCACAATTTCCCACATTAACAACATCCTTCATTAGTGTGGTCCATTTGTTACAATTGATGAACACATATTGAAGCATTGCCACTAAATGTGGATTATAGTTTACATTGTACTTTACACTCTCTCCCGCACAATTTTGTAAATTATGACAAGATATATAATGCCCTGTATCTGTCATTGCAATGTCATTCAGGGCAATTCAAATGTCCCAAAAAATGCCCCCATATTACATCTATTTTTTCCTCTCCCTCCCCTCAGAACTTCCTGAGGCCACTGCCTCCATATCAATGATAAAAGTTCTTCCATTGCTAGAATAACAATAAGTCTATAGTAGAATAATAGTAAGTCAACTCTAGTCCATCATTCATTCCCCAATCCTGAAAATTCTGGGATGGTGGTGCCCGCTCTGCTTCTAATTGAGAGGGGTTTTAGATCCCATGGGCCAGACTGATGGGACTATCTTGTTTCCAATTGTAGACTCTCTCTGTTCCTTGGGATGGTCGTTGTCTGTTGCAGTTTGGTATTAATTATGAATTCCAAAAATAAATACTGGATTATGTTTGTAAATTGGTCTGTTTCTCTGGTATATTAGCTTGTTTAGGATTCAGAGGTTTCACTATTATTGGTTAAATTATGATTGAGGCTTTGATTGGACTTGTAGTCCTCTGTTTGTTTAATAACCACCAGTCTAATGGGTGTAAGATGATATTTCATTGTAGTTTTGATTTGCATTTCCCTAATAGCTAGTGATGTTGAGCATCTTTTCATGTGCTTTTTAGCCATTTGTATTTCTTCTTTGGAGAAGTGTCTATTCAAATCACTTGCCCATTTTTAAAATGGGTTATTTGTCTTTTTATTTTTGAGGTGTAGGATTTCTGTATATATGCTGCATATTAGGCCCCTCTCAGATATATGGTTACCAAATATTTTCTCCCATTGAGTAGTCTGCCTCTTCACTTTGTTGACAAACTTCTTTAAGGTACAAAAGCTTTTAATTTGGGGGAGGTCCCATTTGTCTATTTTTCTTCATTGCTTGTACTTTGGGAGTAAAGTCATGAATCCATTTCCTAATGCAAGATATTGTAGATACTTCCCTACATTCTCTTCCAAGATCTTTATGGTCTTAGTTCTTTTATTGAGATCTTTGATCCATCTTGAGTTGATTTTTTGCATAAGGTGTGAGATGGTGTTCCTCTCTCAATCTTTTGGATATGGATATCCAGTTCTCCAAGCACCATTTGTTTAAGAGGCCATTCTCTCCCAGTCGAGTGGGCTTGGTGGTTTGTTGAATATCAGAAGAGTGTATATGCCAGGATCTATATCAGAACTCTTGATTCAGTTCCATTGGTCAGTGTGTCTATCCTTGTGCCAATACCATGCACTTTTGACAACTGTAGCTTTGTGGTATGTTTGAAAGTCAGGTAGTGTAATTGCTCTGATTTCATTTTTCTTTTTCAATGCATCTTTGGCTATTTGGGGCCCCTTTCCCTTTGAAATATATTTCATAGTTAGGTTTTCCATTTCAGTAAAAAAATTCTGTGGTCATTTTTATTGGTATTGCATTAAATCTGTAAATCAGTTTGGGTAGGACTGACATCTTAATATTTAGTTTTCCTATCCAGGAACAGGAAAAATTCTTTCATTTA
Source organism: Cabassous unicinctus (assembly GCA_029593785.1). Lineage (NCBI taxonomy): Eukaryota > Metazoa > Chordata > Mammalia > Cingulata > Chlamyphoridae > Cabassous > Cabassous unicinctus. The sequence continues at coordinate 16,575 of JAQZBX010047625.1, forward strand.
TTTAGGTCTTCTTTGATTTCCTTTAACAGTGTTGTGTAGTTTTCTGTGTACAAGTCATTTACACCTTTAGTTAAATTTATTCTTAAGTATTTGATTCTTTCAGTTGCTATTGTAAATGGGAATTTTTTTTTATTTCCTCCTCAGATTGCTCATTATTGGTGTACAGAAATGCTACTGATTTTTGCACATTGAGCTTATAACCTGCTACTTCACTGAACTCATGAATGAGCTATAGGGGCTTTGTTGTAGATTTCTCAGGGCTTTTGAGGTATAGGATCATGTCATCTGCAAATAATGAAATTTTTACTTCTTCCTTTCCAATTTGGATGCCTTTTATATATTTTTCTTCCCTAAATGCTTGAACAAGTACTTCTAGCAGTGTCAAAAAAGAGTGGCAGCAGTGGGCATCCTTGTCTTATTCGAGATCTTAGAGGGAAAGCTTTTAGGATTTCACCATTGAATATGATGTTAGCTGTGGGATTTTCATATATAACCTTTATCATGTTGAGGAAGTTTCCTTCTATTCCTATCTTTTGAAGTGTTTTTATCAGGAAAGAGCACTGTATTTTGTTGAATGCTTTTTCTGCATCTATAGATTATCATGTGATTTTTTTTTTCTTTTGATCTGTTTATGTGGTGTATTACATTGATTGATTTTCTTATGTTGAACCATCCTTGTATACCAGGGATGAAACCCAGTTGCTCATGGTGTGTAATTCATTTGATGTGTTGTTATATACAATCAGTAAGTATTTTGTTGAGGATTTTAGCATCTAGGTTCAATTGAGAGATAGGTCTATAGTTTTCCTTTCTTGTGGCATCTTTATTTGGCTTTGGTATTAGGGTGATATTGGCATCATAGAATGAGTTAGGCAATGTTCCCTTCACTCCTATTTTTTGAAACATTTCATGCAGAATTGGTGTTAGTTCTTTACAGAATGTTTGGTAGAAGTCATCTGTGAAGACATCTGACCCTGTGCTCTTCTAAGTTGTGAGGTTTTTGATGACTAATTCAATTTCATTGCTTGTGATTGGTCTGTTGAGTTCACCAATTTCTTCTTTCATCAATGTAGGCTGATTGTGTGTTTCTAGGAATTTATCCATTTCCCCTAAATTATCCATCTTGTTGGCATAGAATTTTTCAAAGTGTCATCTTATGAGTCTCTTTATTTCTGTGGGGTCAGTACTGATATCCCTTTTGTCATTTCATATTTTATGTATTTGCATCTTCTCTCTTTTTTTCTTTGTTAGTCTAGTTAAGGGTTTGTCAATTTTATTAATCTTCTCAAAGAACCAGCTTTTGCTTGTTTATTTTTTCTAGTGCTTTCTTATTTTCAATTTCATTTAGCTCTGCTGTAATCTTTATTTCCTTCTTTCTACTTCCTTTGGGGTTAGTTTGTTGCTCTTTTTTTTAATTCCTCCAGGTGTGCAGTTAGGTCTTTGTTTTTGCTCTTTCTTAATTTTTAATATACACATTTTATGGCTATGAATTTCCCTCTCAGTACAGCTTTTGCTGCATCCTATAGATTTTGATATTTTGTTGTCATTTACATTTGTTTCATGATAATTACTGATTTATTTTGCAATTTCCTCCTGGACCCATTGATTATTTCAGAGTGTGTTGTTTAACTTCCTTATCTTTGTGCCTAATCAGCTTCTCTGGCTCTTACTGATTTCCGGCTTCATTCCATTGTAGTCAGAGAAATTATTTTGTATAATTTCAATCTTTCTGAATTCATTGAGAATTGTTCAGTGGCCTAGCATATAGTCTATACCAGAGAATGATCCATGTGCACTTGAGAAGAATGTATACCCCACTGTATTTGAGTGTAATGTTCTGTATATGTCTATTAGGTCCAGATCCGCTAATGTACTATTCAATGTCTTTGTTTCTCTATTGATTCTCTATCAAGATATTTTGTCTAATGGTGCTAATTGTGCATTAAATTCCCCAACTATAATTATAAAAGCATCTATTTCTCCACTTAGTTTTTCCAATGTTTGCCTCATGTATTTTGAGGCACCCTGGTTAGGTGTACAAATGTTTATGGCTGTTTTTCCTTCTTGATAGGTTATCCCTTTTATTAATATGTAGCGACCTTCTTTGTCTCTTATAATAATTTTGCATTTAAAGTCTGTTTTGTCCAATATTAATATAGCTACTCTGCCCTTTTTTGGTTATTGTTTGCATGTAAAATTGTTTTCCAAGCATTCACTTTCAGTCTCCTTGCATCCCTGAGTCTAAGGTGAGGTTCTTGCAGACGGCATATAGATGGGTCATATTTCCTTATCCACTCTGCCAATCTGTGTCTCTTGACTGAGGAGTTTAATCAATTAACATTCAATGTTATTTCTGCCAAGGGATTACTTACATTAGCCATATTTTCTTTAGGTTTATTTATGCTTTATGTTGTTCTTATTTCTCTTTTTATCTTTTTAGTTGTTTTTACACTCTCCTTCAATTCTCTCTCTCCTGTTTTATTCCTTTCCACCTGCAGAACTCCCTTTAGTATTTCTTGAAGGGCAGGTTTCTTATTGATATACTGTCTTAATTTTTGTTTATCTGTAAATATTTTGTGCTCTCCCTCATTTTTGAATGCCAGCTTTGCTGGATAGAGAATTCCTGACTGGAAGTTTTTTTTTCTTTTAGCACCTTAATTATGTCATACCACTGCCTTCTTGCATCCATGGTTTCAGATGAGAAATCAGCACTTAATCTTATCAAGCTTCCCTTGTATGTGATGGATCTCTTTACTCTTGCTGCTTTCAGTATTCTTTCTTTTTCTTGAACATTGGACAATTTGAGAAGTATATGTCTTGGGGTAGGCTTGTTATGATTCATACTTTTTGGGATGCACTGCACTTCCTGGACATGTACGTCCATGTTCTTCAATAGGGTTGGGAAATTTTCAGGCACTTTATCTTCCAACACTCCTTCTGCCCCCTTTCCCTTCTCTCTTCCTGCTGGGATCCCTATAATGCATATGTTTGTGTGTTTTGTGTTGTCTTTCAAGTCCCTAACTCCCTTGTGGATTATTTCTATATTTTTATCTATCTGTTCTACCATCTGTCTGATTTCAGATGTACTGTATTCCACATCACTAATTCGTTCCTCTGCCTGTTCAAGTCTGCTCTTATGAGCTTCCAGTGTATTTTTGACTTCTGGTATTGTGTCATTTATCACCATCATATCCATTATCTTTTCATGAATGTTTACAATTTCTTTGGTATGTTCTCCCAGGTTTGTCTTAATATCCTTAATCTCTTCTTTCACTTCATTAAGTTGATTCATGATATTTGTTTGGAAATCTCTGATTAGTTGTTTCATGTTCTGCACCTCCTTCTGTTTTTTAATTTGTTCATTAGACTGAGCCATGTCTTCCTGTTTCTTAGTATGTCTTGTAATTTTTTGTTGGAGTCTAGGTATCTATTTGTCTTGATGAGTTAATTTGGTTGGTTAGCTTCTCTCTCTACTCTGGGATTTTATATTTTGTTGTTTTTTGTGTGTGTGGTAAGGTTTCACTTTGACACTTCATTCCTCTTATTCCGTTTCCTTGGTTTTGTCTATGTTCTCTTGAAAAAGAAGAATTAGGACCAGAGAAAAGGATAGAGATAAGAAGAGAAAAAGAACAATAGCAACAGTAATAATAATAATAAAAAAAATAGAAGAGGAACCATAGAAGACTTAGGTAAATAGATAATTAACATGTGTAAAAAATCATAAGAAGTACAGAGGAGTAAAAGTAAAGAAGTGGAATAGAAAATATGAAATGAGAAACAAAATAGATAAAAATGTATTGAATGAATTAAAAGGCCAGAATTATATGAAGAGAGGAAAAGTA
>JAQZBX010047626.1:0-20419 GCA_029593785.1 Cabassous unicinctus
TTTGCTGTGTGTTTTTTCTGTGTCTGCTTATCTCCCCCTTGCTGTGAGTTCTTGCTGCATCAGCCCACCACGCCGCACGGGCCGGCCTGCCCTCACAAGGAGGCCCCGGGAAGCGAACCCAGGGCCTCCCATATGGTAAACAGGAGTTCTATCGATTGATCCACACCCGCTTCCCATATTTTGAGTTTTTTGGTCACAATGAAATAGACATTGTAAGACTCTAAGAAAAAGTGATAGGTCAAAAGTTTGCACATGCACCCATCAAATATAAAGCCAAAGAACATTCAGATACTACCTATACCGCCTCCAGCCCACTGTTTATCTGAACTATCCTGAGCCCTAGAGAAAGTGTTGCTAACTCAATGTTTGGGCATAAGAGGAGAGGGGTCTTATCCACCATCTGCAAACAACTCCCTGGATGGATGATCAAACTAAAAAGCTCTCTTCCCTCTCTCTCTTTGCCTAGACTTCCCTTTGATGAAAATCACAGAACCATGGTGAAATCCAATTAAAACTTACTTTTGCCTTATTTGGGTTGAAAAATGAAAAAGGACAAGTGTTTCCTTATCTGTCTATGAAGGCATACATATCAAAAAGTATACGTTGGATCCTTAAATAAAGGTGTTTTAATCGGGATATTTGCAGATGTGCCCATTTCTCCTCAGGATGAATATAATAATGATGTTAAGTGACATTTATTGAGCACTGACAATATTCCAGGCACTGCTTTAAAGCACTTTATCTGTATTTATGTCTATGGTGTACGTAGGCAGTAATCAGCCTTACTTCCATTCAAGGGTGTCGCATCTTTACTTAGGAAATATTGTTCTTCAAGTAAGGAAAACATTGCATGACTGTGCTGGGGATAGCAAGCTGATCTTCTCCCATATGGCCCTGTTGGGTCCTCTCAGCTTCATGATGAGGGTTCCTCCATTAAAGAACTTTGGGGTGTCTGATACTGGACTTTTCTCTGCTGGGCCCACTAACTTGATCTCTGTCACAGTGTGCCAGGCTTCTGGGACAAATACCACACAATGGGTTGGCTTAACCAATGGGAAGTTATTGTCTCACAATTTTGGGAACTAGAAGTCCAAAATCAAGGCATCGGAAAGACCATGCTCTCTCCCTGAAGCCTGTAAGCATTCTGCTGCTGGCGTGCCTCAATCCTTGGGGTCCCTTGGCTTGCACCGCTGCCTCCCATCACATGGGGATCTCTCACTCCTTGTCTCTATTCTTCTGGTTTTTGCTGATTTAGGCTTCTGGCTCCTCTCTGTGGCTATCTTTTTGTAAGGCCCCCATAATCCTACAGATTAAGACCCCACCCTCCTTCAGTTGGCCACACCTATGTAGGACCTTCCAAGATCCTATTCACAGATGAGTCCATACCCTGACTCACCTTAACATATTCAAAGATGCTTTTTTTTTTTTTTACAAATGGGTTCATGCCCACAGGAATTAAGAACATGTCTTTCCTTGGGCTACATAATTAAATCTAGCACATCTCCATATCCACCTCCATCTCCCTGTCTTCCAAAGCTATTTGTCGGCACCCTCTAAAAGGTCCTGGGAATTCTATCAGCAAGGTTGTTTTCCCCTTACATTAGGATGCTAGTCTTGTCTTTGAGGCTGTGCTCTCTGATGGTAGCTTGACTGCGAGTAAGTGTATTGATGGTAAATACACTTATAAAGATCAGATCCCAGAATCAGAGTTTTTGCAGATTCTCACTTTTACTCCCCCTCTCTGGAGATGCAGGTGGTCCATATCACTGTCTCTGAACACAGACAGGGTGTCTGCAATTTACTCCAGGCCTGATGTTTTTCCAGATTCTTTAGGGTCAGGGTTGTGTCCTGATTCCCAAAAGCAACAGTCCCTTTGATCATTGCCTAGGAAAGTTTGTCCACATCGACCATTCATCCGCTGCACAGCACTGACATGCAGAAACCTCTCTGGAGGTAGCCCCCCTCATTTGAGGGCACTACTGGCTTTTAAACATGGATATCATTAAGCTGACCTCCCTGTTTCTTCCACTTACTTTTCCTAGTTCCATCCTTTGAAGCGCTGCAGAAGTAGATACTCTTCCCTATCAGAATCCTGCACTCAGTGGAACACAAATCTTTCCCAGTCAGTATGCCATTACACTGCATGGTCTTGTTTCACAAGGGAAGCTCCATTTTAGTGATAACCTGTATTAAGAATATAGGCTCACATGGGACTGTGTAACACAGGGAATCTAGTGGTGGAAGAAGGACTGTGGTTAACACAACAAATGTGAGAACATTCTCTTGTGAACTATAACAAATACATAACGTTAACATAGGGTGTTAATAATCAGGTGGGTTGGGGGAAAAATACACCAAATGTAAGATATGGGCTATAGTTAGCTCATAGTTTATAACAAATATTTCACAACAATGCAAGGTGGTGGTGGTAGGATGATGTCTGGGAGCCCTGTATGATGATATGCAATGTGTGTTTTTTTGTAAGTTTACAACTTTAATTGTACACCTATTGTTTATGTGCATGTATGTATGATATACTTCAAAAAAATTTTATTAAAAAAGAATATAGGCTTACTATTAAAGCCAAGTGGAAGAAATGCTGCTGGGAAATAGTAGCACTTTAGAATTTCCCCCCACTTCCACTCTCACTAAGGACTTGTCAGTTCTCTAGAGGCCAGACCACCTAACTTCTCATATACCTCCCACCCCAGAGACTTGCCCTGTGCATCTTCCATCAGTCCAGCTAATTTTTTAGGACCTTCCTAATCTCTCTTTTCCATTTCCTACTTTTCTTAAGTATTTTATTACCTTGGTTGAGAACATGTTTTAGTTTTCTGGCTGCTAAAGCAAATATAATGCAATGGATTGGCTTAAACAACGGGAATTTATTCACTCACAGTTTTGGGGCTAGGAGAAGTCCAAAATCAAGGTGCCATTGAGGCAATGCTTTCTCCCAGAAGATTGTGGCAGTCTGGGGCTGGCTGACAGTGATCCTTGGTCCTTGGCTTTTCTGTCACATGACAATACACATGGCGGCCTTTCCTGGCTTTTCCTTTCTCTTCTAGGTTCCATTGACTTTCAGCTTCTGGCTTCTCCACGTGGCTTTCTCTCTGTGTGTCTGAATTTCATTCTGCTTATTAAGGACTCCAGTAATAGGATTAAGAGTCATCCTCATTCAGTTGTGCCACATCGTAGCTGACGGAATCTCATCAAATGTCCTATTTGCAATGGGTTCACACCCAGAAGAAGATAAGATTAAGAACATGTTTTCCTGGGGTACATAGCTCCAAGATACCACAGAACTAGATTGTGTTCTGTGATATATCAAAGTTAAGACAAATTTAAGATCCTAAAAGTGTGATGCTGTCTGTTGCAGGAAGTCTGGGTTGGGTGATAGATATTTGAAGGTGCTGCTAGGAGCATGGATCATGAAGGATGCAGGGCTTTGGGGAGGATGAGTTCTGGAGCCTATCCACAGGCTGGGAGAAGACGCTTTTGTGAGCTGTGTAAAGCTGTACAACGTTCTACTGCTTTCTGAGCTTAACATAATGTATTGCTTTTTCCTCCAACAGTTCTTGACTTCAAGAAGATATTTCCCACGTTATAACAAACTTTCTTTTTCTTTTAGTTTGCCCTGCAAACTTAACTGTCTTTAGCACTAAGTAGTTCTAATCAATCAATTAAGCAGATATGACTTTTAAATATTGTGAGGCTCTAGAAAAAGAATGAGTTTTGTATCTTTGCAATATTCACACATACATACTCTTCTTTTTGGTATAGTTGGGGGGCTCCTAAAGGCTGGAAGGATGTGGTTATTGACAAGGGATTAGAGCAGATAGGCACTAAAGAAATTCAGAGGAGAGACTGCTTCCATTTGGACTAAGCAGACAGAGCTTTCTGAAGGAGATGGCACCTGGAACTTTAAAGGATGGTTTGAATTTTTATAGATAGAAAGGATTTGTTAGGGCATTCGGGAGGATGGAAGATGTAAGCAAAGGAGGTGTAGAAATGGGTGTGGTGGGCAAAATAATGGCCCAGGAACCTGCGACTATGTTACCTTACACAGCAAAAGAACTTTGCAGATGTGATTAAGGATAAGGACACTGAGATGGGGAGAGTTTTCTAGAATATCTGGGTGGGCCCCCTCTAATCACACAAGTCCTTAAAAGCAGAGAATTTTTCCTGTTTGAGGTCAGAAAGAAATGTGCTGACGGAGGAAGGATCAGAGAGAGAGGTGCTGCTGATTGTGAGTATGGAGGAGGGGAACATGAGACAGAATACAGCTGGCTTCTAGAGCTAGAAAAGGCCATGGAAGTGGACTGTCCCCTAGAGACTCCAGAAAGGAACTGATACAATGGTTTTAGCCCAGTGAGACCCATGTTGGATTTCTGACCTACAGAACAATAAGCTAATACATTTAAATTCTTTTAAGCCACTAAACTTGTGCTATTTTGTTATGGCCGCAGTAGAAAACTAACCTAATGGGGACTCAGGGAGAGTGAGTGGACCTACTTGGCCAGAATTTGGGGAACATGAAGAGTTGGAAGAGAGACTTGAAATGAAGGATGGAAATGGGTCATGCAAGGTTTTGGTGTCTTCTATGATTATACAGAACTAGTGACAGTTTTGAATCATTGATTAAAATGGATTCAAAAGTATATATGTCTTAGTTTGTAACAAATGTTCCACAACAATGCAAAGTGTTGGTGGGATGATGTATGGGAGCCCTGTATGATGGTATGCATGTTTGTATTATAGGTTCACAACTTTTACTATACACTTATTGTTTATGTACGTTCACGTATGAATGATATACTTCAATAAAATTTTATTTTCAAAAGTAGGTACGTCTTAAGGGTCTCTTGTTAAGTCTTCTCAGAAGCTACATACCATATTAAATGGTCCAACTAACTGTTGCAGGACAAAAGCCCTTTAAAGCAAAACCTCAACATAACTACAACCCAAACTGGCCAATTATATGTTACAATCTCCTGAATGACAACTTTTTATAGCAAAGAATCTGGATGGTCTTACAGTCTGTTGGAAGTCTAGATTTTACTTTCCAGCATAGAATCTATTTAATACTACCCTTTGCCAATTGTCTAGATTCGTGAAAAATTGGCTTAAACCTCTGCATTTGAAAATTATCTCTGTACTATCTTAGGCCCCAGGGGAAATCAGTGAGCTGGGTGTTAAGGAGGTTGAGAGTCAGCAGGATCAATTGAGTTGCCTAGCATCCCAAAGCCTTTGCATGAAAACTGGTACTTGGACCCCAGTTATTCTCCAGGACTGCTGCCAGTTGTCTAGGTTCTGGGGAGCACGAGCCTGGCTGTTCTTTGGGTCATAGGAATGGTGATTTGCAGGCAAATCCCTGGGTCTCCTGATGCCCACCTGTGAAGGACACAGATGAAAGGACAGGAGCCTCTCTCCTTCTAAGCTGGTGTTGGTGATCAAGCAATACTGTGGCCACTGTCCACTGCAGGGGGACCCATTTAAAGGCTCTTCCTACCAAGTTTAAAAGAGGCTGCTTTCTGGGAGCTCATGAGGAAACATTCTCTGTAATGCTCTTTTGAAAAAATGAATAAATGCTGCAAGTTGAGTCCTCCTATATCGCATGTTGCCTAGATGTGTCTTCTTCTTAAACCATACTTCTCCCTTCCCTTTTATGCTGTAACAGCTTCCTTCACTCCACAGTACCCAATGGCTGGGGAAAGGGTGGGAAATGGAGTGTTATTGTACTCAAGGGGGTGAGCCAGACTTGCTTTGAATGGGTTCAGGATATGATTCTACACACCCCTTTGTCTCAGTCTTTCCACAAGTAATGAGCCTCTAAGACAATGTGAGAGGAAAACAGAGGTCTTTGTTTTATCTGAAACTAAAATCTACAAAATGAAGGATCATACTCTGGAATGGAGAATTCTGTTTGCAGGAGACAAGTAGTTATCAGATTTACTTAAGCCCTATGTTAAAATGAATTTGTTGTTACAAATGTAACATAGCAAGGATATATTGTCACATGGCAAGAGCCTGGTGCTACTCTTCTGACTTTGCACCCTTGAAGGCTTCTGAAAGAAGAAGGCATTGCCTGTGGCCTTGATGGTACAGTGCGTTGATTATTATTTCAATCTATTTAGAACCTATATGTGTATCAATTAGCTTTGGCTACATCACAAACTACCCCTAATCTTAGTGGCCTAAAAACAGTCATTGTATTTAGAACGTGATTCTTTGGGTTGGCTAGGTGGCTTGACTGATATTTTCTGGGCTCTTTCATGTGTTCCTGGTCACCTGGCAGATGGATGGTCTAGGACGGCCTCATTTACATGTCTGCCATGGGCAGGCTGGTTGGTTTGGAGGGAATTCAGATGGAATGCCTCACCTCTGCTCCATGCGTTCTCTCCAAGGCATCTTCACATAGTGGTTCAGTTCTAAAGGCATCCAGAGGGCAGGCCTCCATGGACAAGCATTTTCAAGTCTCTGTTTTCATCATGTTTGCTAATGTCCCACTGGCCAAGCCCAGATTCAAAGGGTAGAAGGATAGACTCCCTGTCTTGATGGAGGTCACATTGCAGAGAGGTATGCAAACAGGAATGGAGAGAATTTATAAGGGAGTGGTGTGTAGCTCAGTGGTTGAGTGCCTGCTGCTTCCCATGTACAAGGTCTGGGGTTTAATCCCCAGTACTTCCTTAAAAAAAAAAAAAAAAAAAAAAAAAAGAATTTATAGCCATGCTGGTAATCTCTCACTGATCTTATGTTGTCATAAGATCAGGTGGATCACAAAGAAACATAAACTCTGCTGATCAATAGCTCGGTTTCCCTTCCTCTTACTAAATTTTGTTGTCATAGCTGACTTCTCAACCTAATAGTGGTATATTTAATGCTATATAAGAGCCATTTAAAAATTCAAACTTTTTGCCCCAGGAATTCTGCTTCTTAAAATTTGTTCTAAGTAAATAATTCTAAATATGGAAAAAGTTATATGCAAGAAGATATTTCTCAATCTTTACAAATATAAGAATGGAAAATTGTAAATAGTTTAAATGGCCAAAAAAAAGAGGCATGGTTAATTGTATATCCACTTGGGAGAATAGTATAAAAAGTAAAATTATGTTTATATGTTTAATCATAAGAAAAAGTATTCAGCTGTAACAACAATTTTCAATGGAGTATAAAATACTGACAGAAAACAAAAATATATATAGATAAATGGAAAAGTCCAATGCGTGCATTATTATTATTTGGTAGATAATGGGCTTGGGGTGACTATTTTTTCCCCCATTTTCTACCCTTTCCTTTTCTTTTTTTTCCAGTAGCCATACTTGCTTTTATAAAGGGAAACAACCTTTTTATTAAAATTATTCTTCATTCCTTTAGTGTGGAAGAATAACTGCCATTGTTAAATACCTTCTCTGGGGTGGTTACACACTGACTAAGTTGCTTTGTTATCTTCTTTATGGTTGGTTGGGATGGGATTTCTTTCTTTCTGGGCCCCTAACTGCTGTCAGGTATGAAAAATCCAAGGATTGTGCTATCATATGACGAAGAATTCAAACACGATGCTCTTCCTTAACCTATCTTTATCTTGTCTTTCCCTGTGTGTTGACTCTTCATCCTAGAGAACATCAAATGTTCAAACTGTCCAGGGAGTCTGCAAAATGCTACCTGAAAAGGTGAGCTAAGGCGGCGCTGCTCAGCCACCTGACTCTGACCAATGTTCATGATGCAGCTGATACAAGCCATGCTCGCTCAGACTAAGGCGGTACACGGATGACTCCCAGGGGCTCACAACCTAGTCCAAGAGGCATGCATGTCAACTCCTGGTTCGGTGGCAAGGCAGAGGTGAGCCATGAAAAAGAGGCCCCGTTTCTGAGAGAGCACAGGAGAAGGAGAGATGAGTTTTATTTAAGGGTTGGTGGAAATGGAAAACCCTTTTGAAAGGGTGAAGTGTGGAACTAACTCAATCATCTGTCCAGCACAAGTGGAAGGTTGGGTAGGTGGGAGGCTGGAAGGAGAGCTTGAGGCCCCACCACAGAAGGCCTTAAATGGCAGCTTGAAAGTTTGGGCTTTATTCGTAGGTAACAGAGAATATTTTTGGAGCAGCATTGTAACAAAGTTACACCTGCCCTTAGGAAGGTAACTAAAGTAGAGGCTGTAAACTGGTGACCCATAGGCTGGATGGGGCCAGCAAGGGGGTTGGTTTGGCTCCAAGGTATTTTTTTTTAATTAACTTTTTAACAACAGAGATTTTATATTATAAAAATAAATTTAGATTCCAACCTTTTATTTAAAAAGCAAAAAACAAAAAGCAAAGAAGATCTGTGAATGCTGGACCCATATTTCTATGGCCCTGTCCAGTGCTCCCCAACACTTACTTCCTGCTTTTGTTCATTTCATCACCTGCCTCACCCCTGGGGACCCTGGAGCCGAGAACATCAGCCAGGAGAGCTGGGAAGACCTACTGCTGCCTTGTCCTATACAGCATCCCTGAGTGCACGTGGCTATTTAAAGTTTAAAAATAAAATTAAATAATTCAATTTCTAAGTCACATGAGACGTGTTCTGAGTGCTCACTGTCTGTATGTGCCTTTTGTAGTGAACAGTGCGGATAGGGAGCATTTCCAACATCACAGAAAGTTCTATAGGGCAGCGGTGGTATGGAGGCTGCTTAGGAGGCTGTTGCTACACTCCAGGGGAGAAACAACAGGGCCTCTAGCACAGGTGGTGGAAATGGAGTGTGATACCTTCCCTCTTTAGAGCCTTCTTTTAGTTGACTTCTCACTGGCACAATTAAGCTGAAGTCTGCTGTCAAGCTCTCATTTTCTTGAGTGTTTGAAAGTACATTTTTGTTGCTTGTGGGACAATGCTTGACAAGTGTTCCAGGAGTACGTATTGTGTGTATTTAATGATACCGATAATTTTCACCCTAAGCTGGTTTCTTTGAAATGTTTCCTCCTTGGTGCCTGAGAAACCTGAAGAGCTAAGTGCTATCAATGCCCATGAGAGCACCAAGTGGTAAGTATTTTGAGTGCTTTAGTGGAATAGTGCTCCAAATATTTGAAGCATTATTATTCACAAAAACACTATCAAGATGCTCCCATTTGTGACTTCCATCTATGGAGACTGTGGGCAGAGGGAGCTTGCTACTAATGATACAAGTGGTTCTGCCAGGTTTATTATGTGTCTGTGAAGCTCAAGGACCTGCGAACACAGATTCACGTGCATTGCTCAATAATCACAGATATGGCAACCCTGGCAGAAGTACAAAGGGCTCCTAGCTGGACTCTGCTCAGCTCCTCAACAGGAAGCTCAGCTGGGCTACAACCTAGCGAGGGCGAGATGGTGCTCCCTCAATTAGTCAATACAAAGGAGCGTTGGGAGTTGTGTGCTGGATGAGGGATTTTCGAAAAGGAAAGAATGCTCAGGCTCTGCCTTTGAGAAGCATCACATTGAAAGACAGGAGAGCTAGAGATTAATTGTGGGACCTGTGGGAAGCCCAGATTCCTACCCCCATCCCTTTGACTCTTGTCAAGGCTGGTGGCAACCCCGTGGGAACCTTGCATGTAAAGAGAGCCAGGGACTCCCCTACCTTCCTAAGTTTTCTTTGTTGGAGAATAATGAACCCCGTTCCTTAACTCAATGCCCCTTCTTTCAGTGGATAAGATAGTTGTTAACTTGTCCAAGTAATAATCTTCAAACAGCTTGGAGATTTTCTTCCTTTGGCTAAGTTTATTCCTTCAACTATTCTGCAGACATGATGTCTTCCCATCCATAGCAAAAATTCCTTAGAAAGTGTGTCTTAGAGTTCATTGATTTTCCCTTATACCTGTGTCTGGCAGGGAAAGTGACATTTAAAAAATTAATTTGAAAAACTTAATAAATCTTTTAAGGAAGTGTAATGCCTACAGAAAAGTACACAAATGATAAATGTTCAGGTCAATTCATTTTAACAAAGCAATCACGTGTGCATACCCAACGCCCAGGTCAAGATGCAGATCGTTCACGGCATTGCAGAAGCTCCTTCGTGCCCCATTCCATCCCCGCCTGCTCCTCCTTCCCCCTGAAGGTAACCATTATCCAGAATCATAGCATCCCAATGAACTTTACTTGTTTTTGTACTTCATATACAATCATATGGTATGTACAATTTTGTGACTGGCTTTTTTTTAAGTCCACCTTATGATTGTGATTTAGCCATATTGTTATAAAGATGATTCATTTTATTGAAATTGTTATTCATGCTATATGATATTGCATTGTATGATTATACCACAGTTTATTTATCCATTTCGCTGTTGATGGACATTGGGTTGCTACCAGGTTTATGCTATTACAATAATGCTGTGGTGACCATTCTTGGCCATGTCTTTGGTACATGTATTCTACAGTGGAATTGCTGGGTCCAATTTACATTCTCACCAATTCTAGCTGCTCCATATCCTTCTCAACACTTGGCATTATCAATATTTTAAATTTTAAAAATTCTAGAATGTATGTAGTGGTATCTCTTTGTGTTTTTTAATTTGCAATGTCCTGCTAATGAGGCTGAACATCCTTTCATATGATTATAAATATTCAGCTATCCTCTTTAATTAAATGCCTACTCAAATATTTTGCCCATTTTTCTCTTGGGTTCTCTGTCATGTTAGTGATTTGTAGGAGCTCTTTACATAGTTTGAATTTAAGCCCATTGTCAGTTGTATCTGTTGCAAATATCTTCCCTGATTCTGTGGCTTTCCTTTTTTCCTCTTACTGGTGTCTTTGGATGAACAACAGTTTCTAATTTTAATGTAGTCAATTTATCATTTTCCCTTTATAGTTAGTATTTTTTGCATCCTATTAAAATAATCTTTGCCTACTCCAAGGTCATGATGATATTTATTTGTGTATTATTATTATTTTTAGGTGGTACTGGGGACTGAACCCAGGACCTTGTATATGGGAAGCAGGTGCTCAACCACTGAGCTACATCTATTCCCCCATTTATGTGTTTTTGAGAAGTTTACTACTTTTCTTTAGATCTGTAATCCACTTGGAATTGATTAGCTGATTTTTGTGTATTATTTTTCACTTCTTCCATATGGATATGAATACTTTATTCTCTATAAAGCCTAATTTTCTTCCATGTGGATTATGGTGGTTTGTACCCCAGAAAATCATGTTCTTTGAGCCAATCTATTCCTGTGGGTATGAACCTATGGTAAGTAGGCAGGGACTCACAGAGAAACCACACCGCAGAGAAGGGAGTTTGGAGTTTTGATCCTGGAGTCTGGGAAGTACATACATAGAGAAGCAGATAGGTGAGAAAGGTGAGAAGGCTCAATTGAACGCAGCAGAGGCCGCAAGAAGATATTTGAGCCATTTGCCTGATAGTCTACAGCTGGCCTTGTGGAGAGAGCAGAGGAGCTGAGCCTAGAAAGAACGAACCCAGGAAGCCTGAACCCTTGCAGATGTCAGCAGCCATCTTGCTCCAACACTTGTCAACATACTTTGGTGAGGGAAGTAACTTATGATTTATGGCCTGGTAACTGTGGGCTTCTACCCGAAATAAATACCCTTTATAAAAGCCAACAGATTACTGGTATTTTGCATCAGCACTCCTTTGGCTGACTAATACAAGGACCTTTTGACTAGGTTGCTTCAGTTAAGTTGTGGCCCAGGGTAGGTCTTAGTCCTCTTACTGGAGTCCTTTATAAGAGAATGAAATTCAGACAGACAGACAGAGAGAAAGCCATGGAATCAAGAAGCTGAAAGCAAGGAAACCCAGAAGAGAAGGGAGAGACCTGCAGGCAACACCGTGTGCCTTGCCATGTGATAGAGGAGTCCAGAATTGCCCCGCAGCCAGTCTTCAGGGAGAAAACATCATCTGATGGTGGCTTGATTTGGACATTTCCATGGCCTCACAACTGTAAGCTTGTAAGTTAACAAATTCCCTTTGTTAAAAGCCAATCCATTTTATGGTATCTGCTTTTAGCAGCTTAGCAAAAAACATGGATATTCAGTTGATCTAGCTTCATAAAATGTAATGACCATCCTTTCTTCACTACTCTGTACTGCAAATTTTGTTATAAATCAAGTAGCTATACATACAGGGGTCTGTTTCTCAACTTATTCTGCCTCATCACTCTCTTTATCTATTCTTATTTAACTATTTACTGTAGGCTCATAATTTTTTATATCTGGGAGAGTAAATCATTCAACTTTGTTCTTGTTCAAGATTTTCTTGGCCCTATGTTTTTGCATTTAGTTTTAAAACCAGCTTGCGAATTGTAACACACACACACACACACAGACTGTTGGGAAAGCTATAGATCAATTTAGTAAGAATTTACATCTTTGCAATATAGTCTTCCAAGCCCATTTTTGAGTATTCTTTCATTTCTCTTAATGAAATTTTATAGTTTTGTTTGTAGAGCTCTCAGATATCTTTCATTATTTTTATTCTGAGGAATTCCTAGTCTCTTGCCCCATTTCAAAGGGAAAGCATTCATCATTTACCACCAAGAATGATGTTGGGTGACTTCTGGGTTATTGTTTTGCTTTGTTATTAGATATCCTCTATCAGATTAAGGCATGGGAACAAGACATTTTGACATTTTGTCATGTTAGTTTTGATCTTGGCTATTTTTAAAGGACCAAAAATAAGCTATTAAAATTTAAGCTGTGAGTCTGCTGCATTTGGCCTCTGAGGTCCAACCCATCTTTCACATCATCCTTGAGCCCCAGTCATCCCTGGATTTCACATTTCTGAGCCTCACCCCTTAAAGGCCTCAAGACTGGAGTGGGGTAGGGATGGACTGAAAGAGCTTGTTACACATGTTACTTAATGCTTTTTTTGCACCTGTGTCACTGCTTGTTTCTGAGTATTTCTGTCAAAACACGTGTCTCAAAATCTGAGGTTAATGGATATCCCCTAAATAATAGTTGAAGTTTTGGCTGATGGCCAGGCATACACTATATCCAATTATTTGTATCATCTCAATGATTCTTCTTGGTTCAGTTTTCACTGACTGTCCAAAAATAATTTGCTATTTGTATTCCATGCCTTAATCTCTGCATCCATATTTGGGTTGCCTTGACCCATTTTGACTTCATCATCCACCTGCCAACTCTTGTCCCAGGAAAATTCCTATCTCTTTGCCTATGTTCAGGCAAGTGTGGGTGAAATAAACAGATGGAGTAGAACAATCCACAAAGACCAGGACTGAAGGGTTAGCTTCTCTCCTCCAATCAGAAGTTCCAGGCAGCTGTTTCCTCTGTGTACCTTATTCTTAAACTCTGGTCACCTACTTTGGCCAACCAAAGGTCTCTTAGAAAATTAGTCCAAGGAGGCCCACATTCTTTAAGACCCTTTCAGTCTATAATTTTACTCTCTTACTAGTTGGTGAGAGGCACAGATATTCTTACTTGGTAGGAGGATGATGGAAAAGGAGAAAGGGGTAGAAGATTGGGAGAAACCCCCTATTTTTGGCCTTCCTACCTCCCCTTCACTTTTTATCTAGATCCATCCTTAGCGTCCATCAAGGTTCATCTCAAACATCACCCCTCCCCAAGCATCCTCCTCCTTTCCTTTTTCTGCACTCCCACATGCTAAAGAAGATGAACTCCTTTCCCAAGACTCATGCGGTAGGCAGCCTCCAATGGGGCCCCAATGATTGTCACCTCTTGGTATTGACACCCTTAGGTAGTCACCTCCCATATGGAATAAAACATTGAGGAAATGATGGTGTAAGACTTTGATCCTAAAAGACATTGTGACTTCCACCTTTCTCTCTTTGATCACTCACTCTGGGTGAAGCCAGCTGCCATGTTGTGAGGCTGCTCAAGTAACCCTATGGAGAAGTCCATGTGGTAAGGAACAAAGACCTTCTGCCAACAGACAGCATCATTTTTCCAGTCATGTGAATAGGTCATTTTGGAAGCAGACCCTTCAGCTCCAGTCAAGCCTTATGATGACTGTAGAACTGGCCAACATCTTAACTGCAACCTCCTGAGAGATCTTATGCCAGAACCACCCAGTTAGGTCACTCCCAAATATCTAATCCACAAAAACTGGGTGAGATAATAAATGTTATTTAAAATGCTAACTTTTGGTGTAATTTTTATATAACAATAGGTAACTAATACAACTCAGCTCAGGTTTTATCCCCTCTATGAAGTCTTGTCTGATTCTCCCATGTAGTATTGATTACTCTGTTCTTTGGGCCCCAACCACTGACTCTACAAACTTTAATAGCACCTCTGAGACTTTATGCACTTAACAATTTATGTCTGCTTCACAGGGGTGGACAGCTGGTGTTTTCCCACTTAGCATCATTCCTCCATTCTTTTCTTCTGGCAGCAGCCCCACCTTTCTCTTGGGGAACTGCTCCACCCCAGTGTGTTTCCTCTTGACAGTCCAGGAATTCTGCCTTCCTTGCTCTGTGCAATTACTTCATGCTTGGTCAATCGGAGTACCCTGTTGCTCTTGTTACTGATTGGCTCAACGATTGGCCCATGGTCCTGGGTGGGTGTTTCAGTTGGGATGATTTAGGCTGTAAGGAACAGAAAGCTGACTCAATTAACAATAGATAGATTTACTTTTTATCACACAATAGCAAGGGTACAGAGAAGGGAGGTCCAAGAGCTTTGGCTCTTTCTGTCATTTTCTCAGTGCTGTCCTTCTCTCCGTGACGACTTTGTTTTTAGGCTGGCTTCTGTCATGGCCACAAGATAATTACACAGAAACAGGGACTTTGTGTTTCACTGTGAATGTTTAGAGAAGAACCGAGTGAAGAGGAGACAGAGAGTGAGTGAGAAAGAATGTTTCCTAATCATGGACTAAAATATCCCTTTCTTTACCCTGATGAAACCAGGTTGGGTCCAAGAAAAATAGCCAAGAAAATGCCCTTTAGTGACCAGCCTAGGTCTGGATTTTTGAACCAATCATTGTCAAGGGCAAAAGGATTACTTGAATTGGCTTAGAGAATTAGCATGGGAGGTGGGTTGGGGTCAGCTTCCCCAGAATTCCATGAGCTGCTGGGTAGGGAAATGTATGTTGAACACGGAGGGTCTCATTAACGGCCAGGATCCACCACAGAGCCATCCTTGGTGTTTTTCAAACTGAACCTATGAGAGAGAAGATCTCTTTTATCTCGAGGTGCTAATGTGGAAGGATATGCAAGACTAGAGCACCTCTTGCCTTATTCGCTGCCATTTGGTGAAAGCCTGTGTTTAGTAGAAGAGAATGAGTGCAGAAGGGAAGAAAGGATGAGAGACGGAGAATCCTTCCAGTACCCCAGCCCCTGGGTCCAGCCATCCTAGAAGTAAGAGTCAACTTTTCTGTAAGTTGTTTTTCCCCCAGAACTTTCAAATAATAATCCACGGTTTAAAAGGATCCTCAGGTGATTGATGTGGGCATTACAGTAGCAACGGCTTAGACCTTGGCCTGGGGGTTGGGGGGATGAGAGATATCTAACTGTGCTGCCCTGACCTCTTGACCCAACCATTGCCTCTTTGGAACCCTGCACAGATTCCTACTGCCACTCCTGTGGTATATAAATGAACCTTGATGTTTCTGGTCCTCTTTTGTGTCATGCTACAAGTCAGAACTGAACCCAAATTTAGGGCTAAATATCCAGCCCAGTTCCCCCGCCACTAGGTGTGATCACTGTATGTGGGAAAGGCCACCGAGAGGTTTCTTTCTGTACCTGCCCTGTTGGCCTGCCCTTGGCTTTGCCCAGGCCCTACTTAAGGAGATGGACTTCAGAATGAGGGGGTGGGAAGAGCACTGTTACTACCTCCTAATTGCCTTGCCATTTCCTCCCTGGTCCCAGTCCCTGCTCTGTCCTTCCTGGACAAGTCCTCCCTAATGGTACCAAGGAAAAGGCATAACTGCTCCCTGGCCCTGCTCCCAAATGACAAGGAACCAAAAGCTGAGTCAGGAAGTGTGCTGAGCTGGAGCCGGGCGGGGGCCGCTGGAGCCCAGGCTGCCTCTGCTGGGTGGTGAGGTTATTGGCTGACAAGGCACTGCTTGTCTTTGCGGCTCCAGTCCCCTGCCCTGGGCTGGCCTTGCTCCTGGCACCTCCTTCCCCACTTTCCACATGCTGCTGGCACGCTGGGACATGGGGTTGTCAACAGAGGCCACTGTCTGCTGCTTGGAGCTGCTTCCTTCCTGCTGTTTGTGAAAGCAGTTCTTCATGGGAGCCCAGCCTGATGCCTTCCACAAAGAATGACTTTCATCAAAGCTGTGGCATGGCACTTCACAGTGGGGGCTGCTGGACGGAGGGCCAGGAGGCCGGGGAGGAGAGCTGGCTTCAGTGGCAGATGGAATCTGGCCCAGGGTGGATGTCGAGTGCCTTCTTCAATATGCCTTTTCCCTTTTAATCTCCTCTTGAGCAGAGCTGATCAATTAGAACTGTAATTATTTTAATCTTCTTCGTTGCTGTCCCTGTCTGACTGCCTGCCACTGCCCATCGACTCTTGGTGCTAACAATGTACTTAGGGGGCCGCTTTGCAGAGGCTGTTTCAGGCAAGCCAGCTTTGTATTAGGCTAAACCCTAAACCATGATGTAATATTGCCCAGCCAGGGGCCATCCACTTCCCGTGCTGGGCAACCTTTGGCAAGGCTGTCACCTCTCTGTTTCCTTTGCAAAGTGAATCAGCTCTATGGGGTGGGTGAGAGAAACAAGATCTCACAATGATAGCTATAAAGTGATTATTATTTCAGCACCATGGTGGTTAATAACATTGGCTTTGGAATCAGAAAGACCTGGTTCTTCTACCTGTGCATTGATCTTTTCCTCTCTGAGTCTGAGCCCTCATCTCTAAGTGGCAACATAATTTCTCAGAGAGTTGAAAAGCCTGGGCAAGGTGGTGCTTGTACAACTTAGAGCACAATGCTGGAGCCCAATGACAGCTGGATTCGGGTGAGCTATTCCTCATCAGTAGTTGCATCCAACTGTTCCCTTGATTGAGAGAAACAGGTGTTTGGACAATGGCATCAGATTGGTATTCCAGGGTTTGCAATGTGTCATTATGAGTAAACAGATCCCTTCCCAGCATCATCATGGGTGGTAACATGAGAAGAATCAAGCAAACTAGGAAACTTAGGAATTTTTGAATAAAACAGATATTTCCTCCCCTGCAAACTCTTAGGAAGTGAAGGAGGCGCACAGTCCATGGGCAAAGACAAAGACTTCCAAGGTTTGGTGGGTCCTGGGACAGATGAGCAACATCTCCTTCGGATCTTGTGAGTTTGGTGGTGTTTATTGTTTTGGGGGTAGGGGGCATTCTAGGCTCCAACCTGTGAATAGCGCAAACCATTGCTGGCTATTCTCCCCATGCCACCCCATCCTACCCCGAGTCCCTCTTAATCAACCATTCCACTTTGTTCAGCTCAGCATAACAAACGAGGAAATGAGTTAGATGATTTAAATGTAAGGACAATTAAAACATGGACTCTGCCCTCTAAGATCTCACAGTCAGGGTGAGAGGGACAGGCAGATAAGCATAACTGGGAATTCTAAATAGTGACAGGTATTGGGCAGGTGTAATGCTGAATCTGTAGGAGGGCATATCAGGGGTCACCAACATAGCATGTGGGGAGTATATGGGAAAGAGATGTTCAGGAAGGCACCCCAGGGGAGGCGGTAACACTTCTGAGATGATTTCTCTTTCTGGATTATCTTTACATGTAATAAAGGTAATTTTTAGTGTAATTGAGTGTATTTATTAATTTTTACTGCATAACAAATAACCCCAACGTTGTTTAATGGCTCAGAGCAACAACCATCTATTTAGTTCACAATTCAAGTGGCTGTCATATCTGGGTCGGCTTAGTTCGTCTCTGCTGGGCTTATACACCTGCAGCCACCTGGCAAGCTGACTGGTTAAGTGGTCAGAATAGCCTCACTCACCGCTAGAGCACGTTGGTTCTCCTCCACTGGGCCTCTCAGTCTCAAGAGCTAGCTTGGCCTCATTTACGTGGCAGTCTCAGCAAGAAAGCACCCCAATGCTCAAGTGCTTTTCAAGTTTCTGCTTACATCATAGTTTCTGAAGTCCCATTCCCCCAAGCAAGTCACAAGCCAACCCAAATTCTGGAGGTGATAACATAGACGACACCTCTTGATGGGAGGGGAAGAATTTTTGCAATTGACTATATTGTTTATATTTAGGACACAGGGCAAAAGGGGTTAGAGATATATGAAATCTAGGGCAGAGAGAGCTCAAGGCTAGAAAAACAGGCAATTATCTAAATGACCTGACACCAACTATGTGTCGAGTGCCCAATATTCCATCTTTGAAGATAAGTTCTGGTAAGGAGTGCCTGTCCTCCTGTCCTAGTTGTCCTCTTTTTGAATGAATGTACCTTTGGGAGATGGTAACACATTCAAGCATAATCAGTCACTTGTTTGTGCTGTCCTCTGGGCAGGAATGACTTAATAGCAATGAAGGTCACGGTCAGCAACTTAGCTGGACAATTGGTGGTATTAAAAGATGGGTAGAAGGGGCCTAGGAAAGGCAAAGGAGCTAAGACCCAAGATTGGATTTCTCTACTTCCCAATTTTGCCTGAAGCTGGACTTTTGCATCTAAGTGTTCGGGAGCCAAACCCATTACAAAGTCATTTGCAGAACTTATCTCCCAGAGCTTAGACGCCAGATGTCCTGGAAATATCGTTAGCAGTATGTCACAGCACCTCACTGACAGCCTGATAAATGGCCTTCTTCCTTGTTCCTCAGCCAACCCTGCTACTGACAGAGCAGTAATGTTGGTGCATCTGGGCTGTTGTGGGGCCCTGTCACAGTTACCACCCCAGAGAAGAGTCCACCTTGCAGAGAATCAATTGGAGGGAAGCCAAGAGCTTAGTGTAATTGTTCTCAAATGCTAGCATGCTTCAAGCTCACCTGAAGGGCTTGTTCAGATTGCTGGGCTCCACCCCCAGGGTTTCTGATTCTCTAGGTCTGGGCCTAGGTCTATGAATTTGCATTTCTAGCAAGTCCCCATGTGATGTTATCATTGCTGGCCTAGGGACCACATTTTGAGAATGGCCACTCTAGGGGTTTCACTAGCTTATGAAGCTACTTAGGGTTCCTCTTATTGCAGAGATTCTCAACCTGGGATGCAGCTTAGAGTCACCTGGGGACCTTCTTAAAATCACTAATGCCTCGGACTCATCCTCCAGAGAAACTGATTTAACTGGTCTGGGGTGGAGCCCAGGATTGACCATTTTGAAAAGACCCCTAGGCGATTGTAATTCACCATCCAGGCTGAGAACCACTGTCTTCAGGCAGTCACATCAGCACCCCTGGGAACTTGCTAGAAGTGCAAATACTCAGACCCAACCCCCAGACATTTTGAATCAGAAATTCTGGGGATGCCCAGCAGTCTTTGTTTTAACCAGCCCTGCAAGTGATGCTGATGGACACTGAAGTTTGATTCACCAGCTTTTTCAAATAAGGCCTGCGAGAACGTCCCAGGCCTCTGGAAGAAGGGCGCCGGAGAAGTGATGGGCAGCTTGTGGTCTTGAGTCTTCCGTCACGCTCTTGAACAGATGTAAGGCGATTTCTTAGGCACGCAGGCCTCACTGTGACCTCCCTGCCCTCACCAAGGAGGGGGAATCGGGAAAGTCAGCCCTAACTCCGGCACTGAGTTAGTTCCAGGACTTCCCTGTGCCTCTGCTTCCTGAGCCTGAATAGGCAGCAGGATAGGCATCAACTGGCTCCTTTACCTTACAGTTATAAACGGGTCGCCCGAGGTTTCACAGGTACGGCTCTTTCCTAATGTTTTACAGTCATTCCGGGTGGGAAGAATACTAATGAAAGCCTTGTTCTTGCCTCATGGACGAGGCAACCTGCATATCTTTGGGAGAAACCCAAAGTTAAAAATTCCTCCCTCTCTGATTTCAGAAAATAACTGCTCTGAACTCTCGCAGGATACCCCCGTGCCCAGCTGTCTGAGATCTCCTAGGGTTTACCGGGTCTGAAGGTGTCAGGCCTGCTCCCAGCTATTGCTCAGATGGAGAATTGGAAGGAGATCTGGGCACAGAGGCTGCTTCTGCCCCTTCTCCTGCTCGAGTCGAACTGTGTAGCCTAGTGGTCGCCACTTCACTGCTTGGTGACCCTCTTACCTATCTTGACAGGTTCTAGACATGCCTGCCCCTTCTTGGGCTCAATGACTCTTGTCAAATAAAAAAAAAAAAATCTGGAATTGATAAGGACAGGCTTTATTTGAAAGGATTACTGTAAGGGGAAAAGGGGCTGTTGCAATCGAGGGAGGGGGCCTATTGAAATAGGGAGAATGCTGTGACCATAAGGTCTGCAACCCTGTCAAGAGTTAGACAAAGAGGGTTTCTCTTCCTCGAGGAAAGAACCAGGTGCAGGGAGGTGGGATGAAAGTAGATTTGAGAATGCTTCATGCCGAAGCAGCTGGTTTTCTGCCATGT
>JAQZBX010047627.1:0-20424 GCA_029593785.1 Cabassous unicinctus
CAGGCCGCTTATGTCCAAATAAGGTAATATTGGGAGAATACAGGGGCAGGGGGGAGGAGGCCGCAATGCTGAGTCATTGGATCCGCCATTTTGAGGTGGTTGCCATTTTAAATGCATACCAACAGGATATTATGAGAAACTGTATGCCAAAAAACTAGACAACCTAGATGAAATGGACAAATTCCTAGAAACGCATAAACAACTTACACTGATGCTACAAGAAATATAAGAACTTAAACCAATCACATTTAAAGAGTTTGAATCCATCATCAAAAATCTCCCAACAAAGAAAAGTCTAGGAACAAGCATTTCAAAAAGAATTAACACCAATTCTGTTTAAACTCTTCCAAAAAATTGAAGAGGAGGGAAAATTACCCAACATATTTTATGAAGCCAACATCATAATAATACCAAAGTCAGATAAAGGCACTACAAGAAAAGAAAATTACAGACCAATCTCTCTAATGAAAAAATTGCAAAAATTCTTAATAAAATGCTTGCAAATAGAATCCAACAGAATAAGACTTAAACAGCACGACCAAGTGGGATTTATTCCTGGTATGCAAGGGTGGTTCAGTCAAAGAAAATCAGTTAACATAATACACCACATTAACATATTGAAGTAAAAAAACCACATGATTATCTCAATCCATACAGAATAGGCATTTTACAAAATCCAGCATCTTTTCTTGATAAAAACACCTTGAAAGATAGGAATAGAAGGAAAATTCCTCAATATGATAAAGGGTATATATAAAAAAAACACAACCAACATCGTACTCAATGGGGAGAAATTGAAAGCTTTTCCTCTAAGATCAGGAACAAGACAGGATGCCCACTGTCACCAGTGTTATTCAACATTGTGCTAGAAGTTCCAGCTAGAGCAATTAGACAAGCAAAATAAAATAAAAGGCATCCAAATAGGAAAAGAGGAAAGTAGAACTCTCACTAGTCATGGATGACATGATTCTATATTTAGAAAATTCTGAAATGTCTATGAAAAAGCTATTTGAGCAAATAAATAAGTTCAGCAAAGTGGCAGGATACAAGATCAACATGCAAAACTCAGTAATGTTTTTGTACACTAGTATTGAGCAAACTGAAGAGGAAATCGGGGGGGAAATTCCATTTACAATAGCAACAAAAAGACTCATATACCTAGGAATCAATTTTAAAAAAGAAGTACAGGACCTATACTCAGAAAACTACAAAACAATGCTAAAAGAAATCAATGAAGACTTAAACAAATAGAAAGACATTCCATGTCCATGGATTGGAAGACTAAATATCATGAAGGTGTCAATCCTACCAAATGATTTACAAATTCAATGCAATACCAATCAAAATTCCAACATCCTACTTTACAAAATAGAAAAGATAATTACCAAATTCATTTGGAAGGGAAAGTGCACCTGAATAGCCAAAAGCATTCTAAAAAAGAAGAGTGATGTGGGAAGAATTTCACTGACTGACCTTGAAATATATTACAAAGCTACAGTGGTCAAAACAGCATGGCATTTTGAATAAAGATAGCTACATCAATCAGTAGAATAAAATGAGAGCCCAGAAATCAACCCTCACCGCTATGGCCAACTGGTTTTTGACAAACCTATCATAGCCATGTTAAGAGGACAAAACAGTCTCTTCAACAGATGGTGCTGGGAGAATGGGATATACATAACCAAAAGAATGAAAGAGGATCCCTTTCTCGCTCCCTATACAAGAATCAATGCAAAAGGATCAAAGACCTAAACATAAAAGCCAGGACCATAAAACTACTAGAAGAAAATGTACAGAAACATCTTCCAGACCTTGTGATAGGTGGTGGTTTCTTGGACCTTATACCCAAAATATGAGCAACAAAAGAAAAAATAGATAAATGGGACCTCCTCAAAATTAAACACTTTTACACCTCAAAGGATTTTGTCAAAAGTGTGAAAAGGCAGCCAACTCAGTGGGAGAAAATATTTGGAAATCACATATCCGCAAAGAGTTTAATAGGAAGGCTTATAAATGTAACATGGGAATGTGTAGCATAATAATACTACATGTAAAATATGAATATGAGTAAAATTGCATATATATGACTTTTTCTTTGAAACTGAACTAATATATGTTAATATGACAAGATGCTAATATCAGACAAAAAAATTATGCTAACTGAAAGAAATCAAATACAAAGTGGTACATATTTTATGATTCCATTTATATAAAATGCAAATATAAATCAATTTATAAAGATGAAATTAGACTAGTGGGCATGTAAAGCTGGGGAAGTATAGAGGGATTGAGAGGTGATTGGTAAGAGGTGTGGAGTTGCTCTTTTTGGAGTAATGAAATTGTTCTAAAATATTTTGTGGTGATGAATGTACAAAATTGTGATTATATTAAAAGCCACTGATTATACACTTTGGATAGAGGGTATGGTATGTGAATGTATCTCAATAAAACTGCTAATAAATAAATAAATAAATAAATAAATAGATGTGAAAGAACAGCCAGAAATAGCAGCTATGTACGGCAGGGGAAGCATAAAGAGATTGAGAGGTGAAAAATTTTCTTATTTGTCTTTTCTGTCTGTTTTTTGTTTATTATTATTATTGAAATAATGAAAATGCTCCAATAATGATTGAAGTGATGAATGCATAATTATGTGATTATACCAAATACCACTAATTGTACACTTAGGATGAATTGTATATTTTATTAATATATATCAATAAAGTTGATTTGTTAAAAAGAAATAAAAAATGAGCTCACTTAGTGTCCGTATCTTGGATGGTAAGTACCGTTCTCTAATAAAAGGAATCAGGGCTGGGGCAGGGAAAATATAAAGCCTGGAACATTCTGTAGTATCAGAAAGCAAGGAAGTGGTCATAAAAAAACAGGATGGGGCATGTCGAAAAGAGAAAAGAACCAACCTGAAAGAGCTCTCAGAGGCCAAAACTGGAATAATTCGAGTAACAACATAATGGAATGAATAAATGGGGGAGAAGGGACAACTTTTCCTTACAGAAGAATTCCATTTAATAAATGTAGAAGGAATGAGGAATATAAAAAATCAAACTAGAACAAAACAGTAATAATTTCTGCAGGCAATATCTAGTCTTTTTATCTTCAAATTCTCTGATTCCTTCTTCTGCCAGCTCCAATCTGCTGTTGAACTCCTCTAGAGAATTTTTAATTTCTGTTTCTGTTGACTTCAGCTCTGTTTGTTCCTTTTCATAATTTCCATCTCTCTATTGATACTCTCTTTGGGCTCATCTATCGTTTTCCTGATTTCCTTTAGTTCTTTGTCCATGTTTTCCCTTGGATCTTTGAATATATTTAGGACAATTTTTTAAAAAGTATTTGCCTGGTACGTCCCAGGTCTGGTCTTTATTCATGCACTGAATACAGAGAGGTAAGTGTAGAGAGACAACTGGTTTTAAGTTTTTCTGGTCCCTAGCAAAATGCTTTACACATAACAGCTTCTCAGTAAATATTTTCAAATGATTAGTCTCTCACATATATTAAGTCTTAGAATGGCTCCTTAGATGAAATAATCTTAATGCTAGTCTAAACAAAATACTGTTAAATAGGAATATCTAATCATAATAAATTCACAGACCAAAATAATGGAGTTTAAAGGTATTTGCTATTTTCACTAATCCATGTCATTGGTAACTCTATTAGGATAGAAAATTGAGTTTACCATTTTTGTCAATTTAATAAGTAAAGAGATGAGATTAGTTCAAAATTTAACTTAGAATATATATAATATAGGGACATTTTCAGGACACTGGAATTGTCCTGCATGACATTGCAATGACAGATATAGGCCATTATACATTTTGTCATAACCTATAAAATTGTGCAGGACAGAGTATAAACTATAATGTAAACTATAGTCCACGGTTAGTAGTAATGCTTCAATATGTGTTAATCAATTGTAACAAATGTACCACACTAATGAAAGATGTTGTTAGTATGGGAAAGTGTGGGAGGGGAAGGGTTTGGGGCATATGGGAATCCCCTATATTTTTTATGTAACATTTATATAATCTAAAACTTCTTTTAAAAATTTTTTTTAATTTAAAAAAATTTAACTTCTAATTGAGGTCAAGCATTTCACAGTGTAAACTTACACTTTTGAACTCCTTTCACTTTATGCCAATGACAACAAATGAAAGCAAAATTCTTACCTTTCCTTCCTCTAGGTGAAGCAGAAGGACTTTATCTCCAGGCTTATAATCTTTGATCAGCTCTGCTGACTTCCAAACTTCCTCCGGATCAGGTATCCAAACCCTGGCAAACTAGAAGGCAAAAAGGAAAAAAAAAAAAAATTAGATTACTTCACAAAGATATATAAGACATATAATGAATTTATTTATAATAAAACAACTTACGAAAAAGAAATCTTGGCTAATATAAAATTTAATTTTTAAATTAGTAAAAGAATAGTATTTTAGCCCCAGTAGCACCATCAGGCCCAAATTATATATAAAATGTGTTCTGAAGAATTAGCTACAACTAAAGCTTGGCTTTGCTTTGTTAGTAAATGCTATCCGAAAATGTAATTTTAGATAAAAATGTACATATAAAATCTATTTTTTCACTGAATGTGGATTTTCATGGATCTGTTAGCAAACACAAATTTGAAGCTCTGGTTTGGCAGCTTTGCCAGAATTTCAGAAGCACAGCCATCTTTTTAAGGCAGGGTTTATAATTTGATTTTTTTATTGTGGCTTTCATCCTGTGCTCTGGAAAGCCTAAGTGATTTCTCAGATATCATGGTAGAGAGAAGAAATATAAGCTTGCGGCTTGGAGCCATGGCTGTTTTTCATACTAGATTGCTGGAAATTTCTTTGAAGGGAAAAAAATAGAAAAAAGCATTGTTGTTTAGTATTTTGCTTCATTACTTTATAATCATGAGTAGAAAATGGCAAGAGAGGTATGTTTGGTCAGCAATAAGCTTGGCTCTCAGAGCCTCGATTTCATAAAAGAGGCATGGTAATCAACAGAAGTTCCTAAAGTGGCATATCTTTAGCCTCAACTGAACAATCTTTGGACTTAAACGGTATGATTATGTGAACAATTTTAAGGGTCAACATGCATGAATCCTTCCAACACTGCATTAAAAAGGTGTTTTATGATTGCTCTGACTCCCCGGGAAGGATACTCCCTTTAAAACATGTATACACTATATCTTTTTTTTTCCCCAAGGGAGTAGAGTTTATTAAGAAAAGAGTACACAATCTGAGACAAAGATTGCAGGTGTGCTGCAGGGTGAGATGTGTGTGTGTGAGGCCCCAGGTTAGGCCTTTTTAAGACCTTTACTCCTCCCTTTTCCTAATGTTGGGGAGGGGCCCCAGGTGTTTGCTGTTCTGATTGGTTGCACCACCTGTTAGCTCTCAGGGGGCCAATGGTGAGTGAGGCCTTTTGTTTGAAAGTATCCAGGTCTTCCCCTTGACCCTGGAGAGAGTTCCAAACGGGATCTCGTGGCCAGGTCTCACAGGGTCTTTCTGCCTTTGTTCTTTAGTTAAGCAGCCTTCCCCTCAGGAGGTTTCCAGGTGGGGTCTCGAGGCCATGTTCTCTGCTGGGTCTCAGCCACTTTCCCTCTTTGCCTATACTAACCTGCCTCAACTCTCCCTTCAGAGAGTTTACACCCTTATTCTTAAGGGGGAGCTGAAGGGCGATGGTCATTCTTCTGTAGCTGCTTCCTGCTGGTTAGGGGGAGTAGGCCCTGCCTGACAGAGTGTAAAATCCTCTGGCTATTCTATTGAGGTTAAGGAAAGAGAGGTCCAACATTGTGATTGGAACTGGATGAAATTCCTGCATGACTAATATCTTGTTCTGGAAGGCGTTGATTCTGGAAAAAATTGCTAAAATCTTGTTCAATAAACACTTCTATGTACCACTCTGAAGTTCACTTTACAAAGACAGTTTGTAACTTTCTCTTGAAGGATTTACTGGTTCCAGGAAAGATATATAATATATATGAGAATCAGAGTCATGCAATGACCTACTACCCTAACTGATGAAAACACACAAAAAGAAAAATGGTTCCAAATAAGTTTGTGAATAACAATAACTGAACTATGCCTAACTATGAGGAGGTTTTAAACTAAATCTAAAGAAAGTAACTTTGTGTTCTGTATCAGTAGAGAACTCCAGTTTAGATTTCCACAAGTATTTTGGAAACAGCAAGTGAGTAGGTACTTTGCCAAAGGCTAAGTGTTAACAGCACTCACAGATAAGTGGAGAGAGGCTAAGGGCCTTACAGTTCACCAGAAGTGACATATTTAAACACCAAACATCACCCTGATAACCAACTTCCCTTCTATATTTTTTCTATCTCTTGGGAAAGTACCCAAGTAGAAATAGGGCAGAAACCAGTCTATTATTACCTTTGTCTTTTTTGTGGTTCTTTTCCATTTTAATCTATAGATCAGAGACTCTGCAGAGACAACTATACCAGAACTGGGTCAATTTGGGGTGTGTGTATATGTATGCGTGTGCATGCATATATATATATATATATATATATATATATACCTTAGCTGAAATGAAGGGACTCTCAATCTGACCATACCCCTTCCTACTGCCTGTTACTCCCTACACTAGCTCCCCCTTTGCCCAGGCCCCAGGATAAATACACAGAACAACTCTGAGGAATAGGACTAAATCAGTCACATCTAGAGTGAAGATTGTGGGAAGACACAAAGACCTCAATATTACATGAGAAACCTAGAAATGAGAGACAGCATTAAGAGGCAGAAATCAGAGACAGAAATTGGCTGTGCTCTTGAAGATGATGGAAGCCAGATGGAAGACCAGAGGTGGACACACGTCTGCTAAATCTGCTCAGGGGCTTCATGGTGAAACAGAAGCCTTTAGCAAAAGAGAACCCTGACCAAGGTGAATCAGACTGGACACAGCCCCCAACAGAGGCAAAGGAGGAATCAACCTCAAGAAACTAAACTTTAGAAAGAGTAACAAAAAGTGTCAGGCTTTCCCGAAATGGTCCCCATTCCCTCCTTACTACTCACACTACTCTAGTTTTATCTAGTTTTAAGTATCTAGTGTTATCTCGTGGGAGTCCCTCAAATATATCACTTGTTACACCTCAGACCAATTCTACTTTTTTATGACTCTATCTACCACCCCAATAGACTACACACTCCTTAGCCATCTTTGAGTCCCCTCTAAGGTTGGCCAAGTTCCTTGCCCACAGTTGGTGGGCAATACACATATTATTTTCTTTAAAACAGCAGTAGGCAAAGGAAGGGAAAAAGATGGGAAAATTATCATGGGAGGTAGCAAAGACAAACTTTACTGGCTTAGTTTAGGATTTCCCCTGGAGCCAAATCAGTGATTACCACCACAAAGCACAAGGTGGGGTATGAGTCAGAATCTTTGCCTATGAGTAGGCAAAGAAAGAGTAAACACTAATGTAGGAACTGGTAGGAGAAGGAAAAACAAGGGTTAGAGAGCTGAGGTTAATGTGACCAAAGACCAAAAAGAAAAAAAGAAATTTTTAGGAGAAGAAAAAAAAAAAAGGCTTAAAATGTAAATACACATCAAAGAAGATCTGTGATAATGCAGAGGAACCACCCGACTAGAAATGAGAGTAAGGACAAATGGCTAAATTTTATGGTAAGAGCTAAAATCTGAGAAAATTATGCTAGCACACATTTAAGTTGCATTATGGCCTGCAAGGAAAATAAAAACCATCTGTCCTTCAACAGTACAATTTAATGAGGCCTGCTTGCCAGTGATGAGCAAATTTTAACAGAATCTAATGGAAGAGCACTGAAAAGGAGGTTTTGAGGGACATGCTTGCACTGGCACTTGCCAGAGAGTACACCAAACAGTGCTGGTTTAGCCCAGTGTGGCCCTCCTGTCTCTGCATGCTTAAGAAATCACCAGTCATGCTTCTTTTTGTATCTTAACCGCAATGACAATACTCAAGAGGTCCTCCATTAACAATTAACGCAGATGACTCATTGGAAGTTTTTGCTAACTTGCATTTTGTCAGTCAAGGTAACCCTGAGGTGTGGGCATAGGAGTAATTATTTCTGATGCCTCAGACACTCTGGGAACAAGACTGACAGCACTAACACAGTAAATGACCAGCCCCTGAACCCCACATGGTTCTCTTCCCTCCCTCCAAACTCCCACAATACATTGTTTACGATTCATAGAGCACATGAGCAGATCTTCTCTAGCTCCCCTATTAAATCATAAGTGGCTTGACCACAAAGAATGTGCCTTGGTTAGTTTTTTTTTTTTAAAGATTTATTTTATTTATTTATCTCTCCCCGTCCCCCATTGTTTGCGCTCACTGCTCTCTGTGTCTGTTCGTTGTGTGCTCATATTCTTTTTAGGAGGCACTGGGAATGAACCCAGGACCTCCCATGTGGGAGGGAGGCACCCAATGGCTTGAGCCACCTCCGCTCCCTTGGTTAGTTTTTGATATTCCATTTTGAATGTCTGCAAAAATGAAAATGCTTTATGTGACAACTCAAGCCTATTATTAAAACTAAGTTTCCCTCCAGGCTAGGAACTGACGCACAAGAGAAATCCTGAGTCATCATCAATGCCCCCTCCCCCAACCCTGACACTAACGTTGATATTCTGTATGGTTACTAAGTAATTCATATAACCCTTAGGCATGTAAAAAATTTATTAACTACTACTCTAAATGCTCATAATGGTCTTTCCACAGTAAAAGAAAAAAAATCACTAAAGAAAATTATGAAATCTATAAAATTTTCACTTTTAGTATTGTATATTTTATCTTTGTAAATGTATTATTAAATGTCATACATATAAGAGAATATATATACAAATATATATGTATATATCTGCACACAGTAAATATTTGTTGAATTAAAGAATGATATAATGAACACCATATACCCACCACTTAGTTTCAGAAATAGAATCCTATTGAAACTCCTCAATGGAAAATATTCTTAAACATTTCTCCCTATTTTCATTCACCACTACTATTCTCCTATCATACCGAACTATGGGTTTGCTGTACCCTAAACAAGCCATGCTGCCTCATACTCTTATGCCTTAACTATTTCCTCTGACTCCCATTTTCAGCCAGCAGATTCCTATTTATCCTTCACATCTCTATTAAAAGTACCACTTCCTCTAAGAAGCCTTTTCTGACACCTCATCATCATTTGGCACTCCACTCTCAATGTCCCCATTATCTCATAACAATCCTCCACTAGAATCCTTACCCTACTAAATTATGACTTTGCATGCCATCTCCCTCTAGAGACTGTGAGCTCCTTGAAGGGAGGGCTGAATCTTATTCATCCTTGTCTCAACACAGGGCCTGCTCATAACATTTCACAATAAACTTTTGTTATGACTGCTCTTGGCCTTGGACATTATACTCCAGGAGTGGAGTAAAAGAAATTACTGGTCTTGTTAAACTCGAGGGTTTGACAAGAAACTCCCAGAATCTTCTGAAAGGTTCTATATTTCCAGAAATAAAAACCATGCAGGTTGAGTCATGTAAAGAAATCTTGGTATGACAGGAAAAAGAGCCAAGCCTGTAGGGAGTGGAGAAATAATATAGACACATCCAGCCTTAAAAGTGGAGAGCTGGAGTTCAAGTCTATGTCTACTCTAAAAGAAATTCATTCTACTCCATCATGTTCCTTCCTTTTTAATACAGTAGATGTCATTTTGACGGACCTTCTGCCATCCTTGCCAAATTGTTCCTCTTGATATCATAAAGGAAACAGCTATTGATTTAGGTCCGTGTCATCGGACGAGACTTAAGAATATTTCATCTAAGAAAATGTGTCAAAGTGACAACCATCAGCCTGGCATCCACCCTGGACTATCCCAAATGGCTCCAACTACAAAAAGAGGCTCTGCCAAAATGAGTTTACGGAATAACAGCACAAAAACAATCCAAGGATGCCAAAGACTAAAATTTTAACAAACAAATGATTCCAAGTTCATGAATTTCTATAAATGAACAAAATGACAGGTTGATTTAGGATTTTTAACTTTTTATAACTCATAAAGTTGCCTTGTATGCACAGTTAAATATGCATGGTTTAAAAGTAAATCAAATTCAAGTTTGCTTTCAGCATGCATTGAAATTATTTTAAGTTTTTAAAGAAAGCAAGAACTTGCAAATTAATGGATATATTTTGTTACCATCAAATAACAAAAAATAAATTTTATTTCTCCAGAATTTTATGTGAGATGAGAGCTTTGAAATGAATATTTATAGACACTGAAGTTTTTAATATTCCTGTAAAGATATTTTTTGGAACTAGGTCTTACTATATAAGCAACAGTCTTAAGCATGTCAAGAAAAATTATTTCTGTCTACAATTAGCTAACGGTATTTGAGGATGAATTACAAAATTCAAAATAAGCAAAATAATCAAAGGTAAAACAGAATCACCAACAAAGAAAGAAACCACACTGATCATTTTCATCACAAAGCTTTGTTCGACTAACTTCCCTTTACTTAATTCTTGCAATATGCTTTATAATTATTATTAAAGAAGTCCTTCACTTAACAGTCTGAGAGGCATTAAATAATTTGCTTCCAAAGTCACTTAGCTAATAAATGGCAGAGGCAGGATTCAAACCAAAGCTGATCTCTGACTTTAAAATGATTAGGATGCTTAATGAAGAGTAAGATAAGTACAATACCAATGAATCACTTTCTCCTGATTGTGACAAAAGTTGCTCAATTAATTAAAATAACTCACACTTTCCTATCATTTTCAACACTTGGTCCCAATTTAGAGAAAAGTCTAAAAAGGGAGTCATGTTAAATATGTACAGGTCTCTATATATAGATGTCTTCCTCCCATACAATATCTAAGTGATTTAGTGCTGAAAGAAGACATGGGTAATTTTTTTCTTAAATAAAACGTTTCAACACAGTATATACTGAAAGAATCATGTAATTAAAGAATCAAACAACATATACTTTATACAAAACAACATAGATAAGGTGCCCAAAAGAGTGCCTAGCAAATAATAGGCAAGCACCAGTATGCAGAGTTCCCTTCGGTTTATAACAGATGGCTCCACTTGTGTTGCTCCCCAGCTTTGAAGACAGACACTTCTAGGTTAAGATCATGGTCTAGCACTTGCTAGCTGGTATTGACTTGGGGACATTACAAGCCTTTCATGATCTGGCCCCTGCCAAGTTCTCCAGTCTCATCTCTCACCTCTCCCAGCCTTGCACTTGACCCTCTAACAACTCCAAACAGCAGCAGGTTCCTCCATATCACCTATGCTGTTTCTCTTTTTCTTACACTGGCCCCAAGCCTGGCAAACTCTTTCCTTGTCCTATTCACCTGTTTATTGTCTCTGTGTCCTCTAAGGATCCACCTCTCAGCAGCATTTGACCCAGCTGACTTCAGCAACCTATCTGGAATTCTTTTCCTGGCTTCTGAGACACCCCATTTTCATGGTTTACCTCCTACCTCTCAAACCACTCCTTATTAAGTTTGTGGGTTTTTTTAGAGATTTATTTATTTATTTATTCCTCCCCCATACTCTCCGTTGTTTTGCGCTTGCTGTCTGCTCTCTGTGTCTGCTTGTCTTCTCTTTAGGTGGCACCGGGAACCAATCTTGGGACCTTCCAGAGTGGGAGAGAGGCGCTCAATCTCTTGCACCACCTCAGCTCCCTGGTCTGCTGTGTCTCTTATTGTCTCTCCTCTGTGTCTCTCTTTGTTGCGTCATCTTGCCATGCCAGCTCTCTGCGCAGGCCAACACTCCATGCAGGCCAGCACTCCCGCACGGGCCAGCACTCCACGTGGGCCAGCTCACCACTTGGGCCAGCTTGCCTTTCACCAGGAGGCCCTGGGAATCAAACCCTGGACCTACTATATGGTAGATGGGAGCCCAATTGCTTGATCCACATCCATTTCCCCTTATTAAGTTTTGTATGCCAGCTCTGTCTTCTCTATGCAACCTCTAAATGTTGGAATTGACCGGAGCTCTGAGCTAAGTCTCTTCTCTCTTCTAATATGGTATTAAGAGTTTAGGCTTTACTTGATGTAAAAGTGTGGAAATAGACTTGATGGTAACACATTATAGTAAGTATAACTAACACGGCTGGTTTATAAATGGGATTGTGGCTGAAAGGGGTAGTTAGGGACGTAAATGTCAATTGAAAGAGAGCTAGAGAATAATCTAGGGACTAAATAACATACTGAACCTGGTGGTAGATGAGGACTGTGATTAATAGTACAAACACAAGAATGTTCTTCTACAAACTAGAACAAAATGTACGTCACTATTACAAGGTGGTAAGAATATGGAGATGCATGGGAAAAATACAATTAATGTAACTTATGACTATAGTTAAGAGCAATATTGTAATATTCTTCCATCAATGTCAAAGAAGGTACTATATCAACACTAAGGGACATAATAGGGGGGTTTGGGATTTTTTCTTTTGGACTAAAGAAAACGTTCAAAAATTTACTAAGGTGATGACTATAACTCTGATGAAAGTGAAAGCCATTGACTGTATTCTTTGGATGGATTGTACAATGTATGGGACTGTATAACACAGTGAACCATGTGGCAGAAGATGGACTATGGTTAACAGTATAAATATGAGAGTGCTCTCTCATGAGCTGTAACAAACACACAATACTAATATGGTATTAATAATAGAGGGTGTATGGAAGGAAAAAAAAACAAATGTAAGCTATGGACCAGAGCTGGTAGTAGTAAAATCAGTGAGTGTTTATTAGGGTTTTCTCTGTACAGCAGCCAGAGTGATCTTTTTGAAATGGAAAATCTGATGATGCCTCATCCTTGCTTAAAATTAAAACTCTTAAATAACACAGGATAAAACAGAGAATCTTCACATAACCTCCTAAAGCCTAGTATTATTTGGCACCTGCCTCCTTCTCCAGACTCATGTCACAACATTCCCTACTATAGCAACTGCTTACCCCCTCTCTCCACTCCAACAAGGGTTATCCACCCTGGTTTTCTTTCAACAGGACAAGTTACCTCAAACCTCAAGACCTTCCCACAGATGCTTTCTCTTGGCCTGGAACCCCTTGCCTCATTCGTCTTCTGGCTGA
Source organism: Cabassous unicinctus (assembly GCA_029593785.1). NCBI lineage: Eukaryota > Metazoa > Chordata > Mammalia > Cingulata > Chlamyphoridae > Cabassous > Cabassous unicinctus. The sequence continues at coordinate 13,089 of JAQZBX010047627.1, forward strand.
TTCCTCCTTATCCTTCATATCTCACCTTGATATGTTACTTGTAAAGATCTTCCCTGACCTCTCCACCTAAATTAAACCCACCTGTTATACTTTCTCACAGAACACTGTACTTTTCCTACACTACAAAGAGTATGAGGACAGGCACCATGTCTGTTTTGCTCAAAATTAATGTCCAAGGCTCAACATAATGCCTGACCTATAAAATAGGTGCCCAATAAATACTTGTTGAATAAATAGATGTTCTATTTCATCAAACCTAAGATACCACCAATAGTAAGATGCATTCCTGATGTGAAAAAAATATGCATGTCATAGTTGAATAAAGATAGCAGACCATTATGGTATTTATTGTTCTTAGCCTGATTTCTGACTATTTTATCTCCAAGTTTTTTCTTCTTCTTCTCTTTTCTTTTACTCTTTATACCACCACCACCACTTTGGTGACTTCTTTTTATTTTTTTAACTTTTTTATTTTGAAATACTTTCAAAATTACATGACAGTTACAAAAAGAATACAAACCCCATACAGAGAACTCCAACTTACCCCTATATCCCAGATACCCAATGTGGCAGTTTGAGATTATTTATGAATCCCAAAAAGAGAAAGATTCTGTTTCTAAATTAATCTTTTCCGCTGGGTGTGATACCCTTCGATTATATTAAATTCAGTTGAGGGGCCGTTGATTAGATTACCTGTTAAGATTAGGGCTTTTGATTCTACTACATCAGTATGGTGTGACTCAGGTTGATTCCCCACCCCCTTGCTGGGTCTGATATAAACTGACTCACATGTGGAGACACACAGGAAGAGAGAGCTCTGTCATTTTTGATCTGGCCATGTGATAGAAAGGAAAAAGGAGAAGCTGAAACAGCGTCAGTGATGAGTCATTTTGCCTGACAGCTTAGAGCTGAGATTGGGAAGAACAGCCGAGCCTGATACAAAAGGCCCAGAAAGAAACAAGCCTTATACCAGGAGAGACAGGGACCCAGAGGAAGCCAGGACGGGAAGGAGGAGCCTCACAGAGCTAGGAGGCCATCTTACTTCACCATGTGCCAACACACCAGAATCAACAATAGCTGGTTTTGATAAGAAAGCATCTCTGCTGATGCCTTGATTTGGCCTTAGGACTGTAAGCTTTTATCCCAAATAAATGCCCTTTATAAAAGTCAACAGATTTCTGGTAGTTTGCATCGGCACCCCTTTGGCAGACTAATACACCCAGATCCACCAATTTTTTTTTAAACAATTTATTGAAGTATATAATTCATACATGAACATACATAAACTATAAGTGTTCAGTAAACATCGTGAACTTACAAAATAAATATGCATAACATCATACAGGGCTCCCACATATCATCCCCCCACAAACACCCTGCATTGTTATGAAACATTTGTTAACAAATCATGAAAGAGCATCGTCACAGTATTACTACTAACTATAGTCCGTATCTTCCTCCCCTATGAATTTTTAAAGGATTTATTTATTTATTTATTTACTTTTATCCATTTTTACACACCCGCCCGCCCCCGTTTTTGCTGTTTCTGTGTCCATTCGCTGGGGGACTCTGTGTTGATTCCTGCCCTCTTTTCTCATCCTTCTCCTCCTGTCCTCACCGGGATTCGATCCTCGGAACCTCCGATGTGGGAGAGAGGCGTCCCACCACCAGCACCATCCCAGTTACTTTATCATCAGCATTCCAAAAACCAGACCTAGGGAGAAAAACTAGGTCTGGGGACACATGCTTGGTTTCTAATATAGCGAATGTTTAGCCTACCATGATTATCACAAAATCAGGACAGCGAGAATATTTGCACTAGATCCACCAATTTTAACATTTTGCCACATTTTCTGTATCAGTCTATCATCTACTTATCTATTTATCAATTCATTTTGTGAACACTTCGGTGTAGGTTGTATACATCATGCTCCTTGAACACTTAATACTGCCATGCACATTTCCTCAATACAAGGATATTCACTTATGTAACCAATTTAATTGCACTTGTCAAATTTAAGAAATTTAAAAGATATAAAGGTTATAGTCTATATTCCAATTTTTTTCACACGAGCCAATGATATCCCTTTGAGCCTTTTCTCCTCCCTTGCTAGATCCCATCCAGTATCACATATTGCATTTAATTATCATTGTCCCTTTAGCTGCTCTTCCTTTTATTCTGTTAATTGTGGGAATATGTGCACTGTAAACTTTCCCATCTCATACATTCCCAATATTGCAGTATCCTCACCAATTTCTATTACTAAAACTGCCCCCAAACAGAAATCCTATACCCATTATGCATTAACTCCCCCATTGCCCCTGCCCCCCACCCCTAGAAATCTGTTTTAGTTTCTGCCCCTATGAGCTAACATATTCTCCAAGAATTTCCTTGTAATTACCATGGAGCTTAAATTTAACACCCTAAATCTATAATAATCTCATCTGCTTTGATACCAATTTAATTTGATAGTAAACACAACCCATGTTCCTATATCACTCTGTTCTCCCAACTTATATAGTTCTTGCCACAAATTACATGTTTATACATTTTAAGTCCAAAACCACTAATTCATCATGTTTTATGTATGTGCCTTTTAGATCCTGTAGGAAGCAGAAAGTGGATTTACAAACCAAAAACACAATAGTACTAGCATTTATATTTACCTATGTCATTACCCTCATTGGAGATCTTTATTTTTCATGCAGGCTCGATATGTATATTGTCCTTTCCTTTCAAACTGCACAACTCTCTTTGCTGCTCTTATAGGGATGGTCTAGTGGTGATGAACTCCCTCAGCTTTTGACTATCTGGGAATGTCTTAATCTCTCCTTCATTTTGAAATACAGTTTTGCTGGATACAGAATCACTGGTTGGCAACTTTTTCTTTTAGCACATTAAATATATCATCCCGCTGCCTTCTTGCCTCCGTGGTTTCCAATGAGAAATTAGCACTTAATCTTACTGAGGCTCCCTTGTACACTGCTTCTCTCCTGTGGCTTTCAGAATTTTCTCTATCGTTGGCATTTGATAGTTTGATTATAATATACTGTAACATAGGTCTATTTGGGCTTATCTTGTTTTGAGTTTGTTGAGTATCTTAGATGTGTATATTCATGTCTTTCATTAAATTTGGGGAGTTTTCAGCCATTATTTCTTTTAATATTCTCTCTGCCCCTTTCTCTCTTTCTTCTCCTTCTGGGACTCCTACAACGCATATATGGTACCCTTGATGGTGTCCTACGGGATCCTTAGGCTCTTTTTTTTTTTTTTTTTTTTTTTTTTTTTTTTTTTTTTTTTTTTCATTCTTTCTTCTTTCTCTTCCTTAGATGGAATGATTCAATTTTCTTTTCTTCAAGTTCTCTGATATTTTTTCTGCCAGCTCCAATCTGCTCTTGAACCCCTCCAGGGGATTTTTTTCCTTAACAAATTAATTTCATTGATAGATATTAAAAGCATAAATCCATCCAAAGTGTACAATCAATGGTATTTGGTGTAATCACATATTTGTGCATTCATCACTTCAATCATTCTTAGAGCATGTTCATTATTCCAATAATAATAATAATAATAAAAACAACCAAAACTCATCACCTCTCAATCTCTCTATGCTTCCCCTGCTGTACATAGCTGCTATTCTTTTTCCTTTTCCTAGTATATTTGTATTTATATTTTGTAAAAATCAATCTTATATATGCAATATCACCCATATGAGTGTTTTACATGAGGTTCTATCTTATAGAGTCCCATATTACAGTTTTTAGCTTTCCTTCCGTAATATACATGATCTTAGACTTTCCCTTTCAACCACTGTCATATCCATACCATAGTACTTCTAGTTACAAAAACCATGACATGCTTTAACCAATAAATCTTTATTTCCAAAGATTTACAACCTTTTTACCAATTCTGGACTGATTAACCCTTAGCTTTCCATTCTCTACCCTCCTTCCATTTTCTGGTAACCTATATTCTAATTATTAACTCCATGAGCCTCTAGTGTATTTTTAATTTCAGCTCTATTTGGTTCCTTTTCAAAATTTTTCTCTCTCTATTGATATTCTTTTTGTGTTCATCTATCATTTTCCTGATTTCCTTTTTTGTCCATGTTTCCCCTTGACTTTTTGAGCATATTTAGGACCATTTTTTTAAAGTCTTTGCCTAGTATGTTCCAGGTCTGGTCCTCCTCACTGATGGTTTCTAATGCTTTGATTTTCTCCTTTGCCTGGGCCATACCTTTCTGTTTCTTTGTATATTTTGTAACCTTTTGTTAAACCCTGGACATTTTGATATTTTAATGTGTTATCTTTGGAATTTTGACTCTGAGGCATGTATCCAGCTAGTGTTATGACAGAGATTTCCTTGATTGCCAAGAACTAACACACACACACAGAAGTAAAAAAGAAAACACCTTTTCCAGTCTTTGCAGATTGACTCTCCTTCAGGGCTTATCCATACAATGAGTTTAGGCAATAGCTCCAGGCGAAACTTTAGGAGCATCCCAGATTCTTTCTCTGTATCTCTAGCAATTTCCCTGCTTTAAACAGTTCCAAAAGTCCCCTCTTTCCTAGGAAAGTTTCCTCAGGGTACCAGGCACTGAACTTTATGTCCTACAGCTAGCAATCCCATGCCCCAAGCAGCACGAATTGACTGCTCTACTACAATGTTCTATAGGAGAGTTCCGTAAGCTGCCTTCTACATGCAGGGCAAGTTCCTTAGGTCACCATAGAAAGACTAAGTCAGAGATACATGCTCCCAGTTTTTGCACAAAGGTTACTCTGTTCCCCTAGAACCACGAATAGCAACCCCCTCTGGGAGTGCCCACCATGCGCCAAGCTGGTGAGGGGTGGGAAAGAAGCCAGTCAGAGCACCATGAAATTCTACTGCTTTTTAATAGCCTATTTCTTGACTCGGTGTACACTCTGCTACTGTAGTCCTTTAATTGATTTCTGGAACTTTGAGAAAACTATTTCTGCCAGACCTTGCTGGCTGTTCAAAGATTCTATAGGTGGGATGGTGGCCTGAAGCATATTACTCTGTCATCTTGATTGGGGTGGGGCCCTCTCTCTATATTTTTATTTAAAAGTAACTTATAGCCTTTCTGAAATAAGGCAAAATTTTAAGAACAAAACAATTCATTTTTTATAAATAACCCATTTTTGAAAAATCAGTTTAGGCCAGCCTCTCCAGGAAAATACAGGCCACACCGTGGAGGCCAGTGATCATCCTACTCTGATGGCACAAGCCACCTCAGGAGCTATTCTGTGGCTGAAGTTAGAAGCTTCATTTCCCAAAAGCAAGGGAAGAGATGGTGGGCCACCGACTTTAGCTATTGATTAGTAAATTTGGCTGGCTAAAGTATAATCCTAAGAACAGCTAAAGTTTGAATCTGTCCAAGTTAGAAAGAGGCTGGTAGCCAACATTTTGACTCTGACCCTGGCATGAGGGGAACATGGGCTGAATGAAAATCATAGTGATGGTAGGGACTGGCTTCTTTCCACCCAGATCAGACTGCAGCCCTAGCTTAGGCTTCAGCCCACCTCTGGCAAACAGGAAGCTGGCAGGACCTGCACCAGCCTCTCCGGGTAACTGCAGGTACATTTGGCTGGCACAGACTGAATAGTCCGAAGTCTACTGGGGCAACTGTTGTCATTTTGGACCCACACAGCATAGATTGCTGCCCACACCTGCAGCTTCATACACACGGCATAGATTGCTGGCCACACCTGCAGCTTCATACACACAGCATAGATTGCTGCCCACACGTGCAGCTTCATCCCCGCCCCAGGCAGGGGAGGAAGGGCCATGAAGCTTCATTAGTTTCTCTGGGCAACTACAGTCTAGATCTTCATGACTTGGATTATTACACATAGCTGTGGCTCTGTCCCTACCCCTGGCAAAGGAGAAAGGTGGGAGAAGCTTCATCGGTTCCTGGGGCAATGAGGGCAGCTTAGCCTCCACAGCTTACAGCACCAACTACATCCTCGACTCTTACTACAAAACCAGCAAGGGAGAAAAGGCAAGAAAACTGTAAACCAAAGAGAGAAACTGTACCCAGTATAAGTACATCTAGTAAGCCAGCTGCCAAGACACCAACAAAAAATTATAATCCATACCAAGAAACAAGACGATATGGCCAAGTTAAAGGAACAAGATTAGCCTCCAGATGACATAAAGGAATTGAGACAACTCAAACAATTCTCCCTAATAAATGTTCAAACAAATCTCCTTAATAAAATCCATGAGATGGCTAAAGAGATTAAGGATATTAAGAAGACACTATATGAGCACAAAGAATTTGAAAGCATACATAGAAAAATAGCAGATCTTATGGGAATGAAAGGCACAATAAATGAAATTAAAAATACACTGGAATCATATAACAGCAGATTTGAGGAGGCAGAAGAAAGGATTAGTGAGTTTGAAGACATGGCCTCTGAAAGCGAACATACAAAAAAACAGATGAAAAAAAGAATGGAAAAAATTGAACAAGGTCTCAGGGAACTAAACGACAGCAAGAGATATGCAAACATATGTGTCATGGGTGTCCCAGGAGAAGAGAAGGGAAAAGTGGCAGAAGGAATATTTGAAGAAATAAGGGTAGAAAATTTCCCAACCCTATTGAAGGACATGGATATCCATGCCCAAGAAGCACAACGTATTCCCATCTGAATAAATCTGAATAGACCAACTCTGAGGCACATACTAATGTCAAATGCCAAAGACAAAGAGAGAATTCTGAGAGCAGCAAGAGAAAAGTGATGCATAACATATAAGGGATACCCAATGAGATTAAGTGCCGATTTCTCATCAGAAACTATGGAGGCAAGAAGACAGTGATATGATATATTTAAGATATTGCAAGAGAATAATTTCCAGCCAAGAATCTTATATCTGACAAGATAGTCTTTTAAAAAATGAGGGCAAGTTTAGAATATTCAAAGATAAAACAGAAACTAAGAGAGTTTATAACAAAGAGACAGGCCTTGCAGGAAATTCTAAAGGGTGTGCTAGAGTCTGAAAAGAAAAGACAGGAGAGAGAGGCTTGGAAGAGAGTCTAGAAATGAAGATTATATCAGTAAAAGTAATTAAAAGTCTCAAAAGAGTGGTGAAAATAAAATATGACAGATAAAACCCAAAGGTCAAAATGGGTGAAATAAGAACTGCCTTTACAGTAATAACATTGAATGTTAATGGATTAAACTTCCCAATTAAAAGACACAGACTGGAAGAATGGATAAGAAAACATGAGCCATCTACATGCTGTCTGCAAAAGACTCACCTTAGACCCAAGGATATCAATAGATTGAAAGTGAAAGGCTGGAAAAAGATATT
>JAQZBX010047628.1:0-20429 GCA_029593785.1 Cabassous unicinctus
TTTATTTTATTTTATTTATCCCCCCCTTGCTGCTTGTGCTGCTGTGTCCATTCACTGCGTGTCTTCTCCATGTCTGCTTATCTCCCCCTTGCTGTGAGGTCTTGCCGCATCAGCCCACGGCGCCGTGCGAGCCGGTCTGCCCTCACAAGGAGGCACCGGGAAGCAAACTCAGGGCCTCTCATATGGTAAACGGGGGCTCTATCCACTGAGCCACACCCGCTTCCCTCACTCTACCTTTACACACGTGCTCTACCTTTACACACGTGCTCGCTCTACCTTTACACAGTGCTCTACCTTTACACATGTACTCACTCTGCCTTTACACACATGCTCTACCTTTACACATGTACTCACTACCTTTACACACGTGCTCTACCTTTACACATGTACTCACTACCTTTACACACGTGCTCTACCTTTACACATGTACTCTACCTTTACACATGTGCTCTACCTTTACACACGTGCTCTCTGCCTTTACACACATGCTCTACACACGTGCTCTCTACCTTTACACACGTGCTCGCTCTACCCATACACAAGTGCTCTTTTACACGTGCTCTACCTATACACATGTGCTTGCTCTACCTATACACACGTGCTCTACCTATACACGTGCTTGTTCTACCTATACACACATGCTCTACCTTTACACATGTGCTCACTCTACCTTTACACACATGCTCTACCTTTACACACGTGCTCGCTCTACGTTTACACACGTGCTCTACCTATACACACGTGCTGTACTTTTACACATGTGCTCTACCTAATACACGTGCTCGGTCTACCTATACACACATGCTCTACCTTTACACATGTGCTCACTATACACACGTGCTGTACTTTTACACGTGTTCTACCTATACACGTGCTCGGTCTACCTATACATACGTGTGCTACCTTTACACACGTGCTCTACCTATACACATGTGCTCGCTCTACCTTTACACGTGTGCTCTACCTATACACGCGTGCTCTACCTTTACACGCGTGTTCTGCCTTTACACACATGCCCTGCCGTTACACCCGTGCTCGTGCTACCTTTACACACGTGCGCTACCTATACACACATGCTCGCTCTACCTTTATACACGTGCTCTATCTTTACACACGTGCTCGCTCTACCTTCACACACGTGCTCTACCTTTACACATGTGCTCTACCTATACACGTGCTCAGTCTACCTATACACACGTGCGCTACCTTTACACACGTGCTCTACCTTTACATATGCTCACTCTACATGCGTGCTCTACCTTTACACGTGTGTTCTGCCTTTACACACGTGCTCTGCTGTTACACCCGTGCTCGCGCTACCTTTACACGTGCTCTACCTATACACACATGCTCGCTCTACCTATACACGTGCTCTACCTTCACACACGTGCTCACTCTACCTTCACACACGTGCTCTACCTTTACACACGTGCTCTACCTTTACACACGTGCTCACTCTACCTTCACACACGTGCTCTACCTTTACACACGTGCTCACTCTACTTTTACACACGTGTTCTACCTTTACACAATGCTCTACCTATACATGTGCTCGCTCTACCTTTACACACATGCTCTACCTTTACACATGTGCTCTACCTTTACACACGTGCTCACTCTACTTTTACACACGTGTTCTACCTTTACACAATGCTCTACCTATACATGTGCTCGCTCTACCTTTACACACGTGCTCTACCTTTACACACGTGCTCTACCTTTACACAATGCTCTACCTATACATGTGCTCGCTCTACCTTTACACACGTGCTCTACCTTTACACATGTGCTCTTTTGCTGAACCACCTGGAAGTGCTAAACCCAGCAGCTGCGACTCCTGAGAAAGGACAGTCTGTTATCACCTCCAAGCACTCAGCACCGACACACGATATTCTCTCAGTCCGTGTGCAGGCTTCTCCAGTTGTCAAAAAACTTCGTTATCAAGCTTTTCTCCATATCCACTCACGTCTTGCACACCTGTGTGCCCGCACACCTTCTCTACAGAGAACATCCAAGCCAGCTTGCCAGGGCAGACCCAAGGCAGGCCCCCGAGAGGCCCCGTCAGGCTGAGCCTCCTGGAGCCAGGCAGTGCCTGCCCTGCCCTGGACCACCCCTGGGCCTGGAGCCTGCCCGTGGCTCTCACCTGCAGTGTGGACAGGTGTGTGACCTTGTGGGTCAGAGCCCCGATGCGGTCGTCGCCCCCGTACACCTTCAGCCCAGGATGCAGCTTGACCAGCTTCTCGTTGCCGCCAGCATGGTCCCTGGAGGCCGAAAAAGGACCCCAAGGGCTGAGGGTTACGGCTGCTGTGGGCTCTGCTGGCCTGCTCGTTAAACCTGGCCCAAACGGGGTTTTCTTCTGCCCAGCTGTAGTGCTCAGAAATAGACACACGCATCTTCCAATGCAGTAACCTGGCTCCTTGGAAAGGATGTGCCCACTCTGCTTCCAAACTGGTGCCTCCACACCCTGCCCTGTTGTGGCAGAAGCTTTTGGGGAACAGATAAAATCCCCGACCACCTGCGTAATCTCAAGGCCCCTGGTTCCTGAGCTCAGGGCACAGTGGACTCACCAGGGACCCTGTAATTGGCCTGACTCTGCATTGCACATGCCGATTTGACTGGCTGGGGCACGGGAGTTTCAGAAGCTCCCAGGGGACCCCAACGTGCACCAAGCGTGGAAACCACCAGCCCAGGGACCCTGGGAGCTTCCAGCCACGATGCCCCAACTGCCCCAGAGGGGGATTTAACTGCCCCGGTGCTGTGTAACTCCCTGAAGCCTGTACTGGGTTCCAAGAGCTGGGAACCCACCCGGGCCATTCATCCAGGTGCTCCCAAAGCGTCCCGACCGGGAGGGACAACCCAACCTGCACCTCAGACGGGACCAGGGTGTGTGGTACGGGCTGAAGCACACCCCAGAGAAGACAGGCTGAAGGCCTAGCCCCAGCCTTGGGCGGCAGCCTTCTCTGGAAACAGGGTCCTGCCAGGGGGCCGAAGCATGCGGAGAGGCGGTCACCCCAGAGCAGGGCCTCACCCCATGAGACTGAACTCCTGCTAGGAAGGGGCGGCCTGGACACAGACCCAGACCCTGGGAGCGCCACGCGACAGCAAGGCAGAGCCCAAAGCCTCAGGACTGCCAGAAACCACCAGAGGTGGGGTGTGCAGAAGGGGCTCCCCTCCAGACTCCAGACTTCCAGCTCCAGATCCGTGGATGACTCTGTTGTTTTAAGCTACTCCGTTTGGTATTTATGACCACAGCCCCAGCAAACCAGACCAGCACAGAAAGAGCCACCTCACGGCCCTGCCCAGGCGTGATGCCAGCTCAAGGCCAGGAGCCTCACGCCTGGGAGTGAGGCTTCGCTCCAAGGCCTGCCCCTCAGGTGTGCTCAGATGCTCCTTCACATGCATCGGAGCCACGTCCCGTGGCCCGAGGTAACAAGAGCGCAGCAGGTGGCACAAGGCCAGGGACCTGCCTCCAGGAGGGCCTGTCACACACACAGGCCAGCAGGCTGGTGGCCCAGGTGAGAACAAGGTAAACACGCGGCAGACACGCCTCCATGTGCACTCTGCATCGACGCTCATGAGGTGCCACCACTGAGAAACAAGCAGTAGCACAACTGTCCCATCAGGCAAGGCAAGGCCATACTCAAGAGCTCGTTTTAGGATGGGGTTTAAGGCTTTACGCCCTCGCCTAAACCTGAAAGTGTGCTGAGAAAAACCAGACAGCACAAAAATACCAGAGCGTGGGATGGGACATCTGGAGCGGGGGCTGCCTGGGGAGGAGCAGGTGGGGCCGTGTAAGGCAGGGGACCCGCCCAGCAGCCCAGGGCCAACCAGGCGTCAGCTCCATCGGGATCCCTAGGAGGCAGCCATCTGGAGAAAGCGATGCAAGCCCACTAGCACGGCCCCAGCGCGCCACGGACGGCGCCTGCACCCAGCTCCACTGCCCAAGGCAGGGACCACAAAGGACCCCACAGGCTTGAGACTCGGGGTGTTTCACATCAGCCATGATGGTCACAGCAACCAGTCAGCAGACCCTGGTGGGCCACAGCCGCGTCCCACTCCCTCTGGAGAGGACCAAAGGCCTTATGCGGCCAGCGGGGAGGAGGGCACAGTTACGGGATGGGAGGTAGCAGGGAGGTTCAAGGCTGCACTTGTGCAGTTATTTGGAAAAGAAAATTCAGGACCAAATAAATAATTTTCTTTTCTAAATTTAAAGAGCTTCAAAACTTTCAAAATCCAGAAAAAGAGCCTTAGGCAACTCTGGCCCCAAAACCCAAATACAGATTTTCTTTTTTTATCCTTTAGCTTTCAATTATTTAAAAAACAAACAACAAAAACAACCTCTCCAAACGTGGCTGCCAGTTCTTCTAGAAACACAAGGGTCTAGACTGATTTCTTCCCGGACTTCGAAGCCAAGGGCCCTCATACAAGCCCAAGAGGCTGGCGAGGGGGCTGCTGGAGGTCGTCCGGGGCCCAAAGAGAAGCTGCACACCCTGGCCCTGCACCCAGCGTGAGTGGTCAGAGCCTCAGAGACCCGAGGGGGAGGAGGGTGACAGACCCTGGTAACAGCTGTAGGCGTGAGCCCCCTGTGAGGGCGGCTCGGAGGCTCCAGGGACCCCCCTGCTGCTGCTGGCCACGACACCCAGAAGGGGCCCAGAGCCTGTCCCCCCTCGCCTCCCCTGGGGGGTCACCTTCCTGGGGGGTGGCCAGGGTCCGGCCCAGAGCTGAGCCCTCGTGGCCAAGCACTCACCAGTGGTGATGGGTGGTTAGCACTGTGGTCAGTCGCACACTCTGCTTCTTCACGGTCTCTATAACCTGCCACCAAGGGGACAGGACACAGGCCGTCACCCTCCGTCCCCGGGCGGAGGGTGCGGCGGGGCAGGGGCAGGCACCCTTCTCCCCTCATCAGCCTGGCTCCGAGCCCCAGCCCCAAGGGAGCCTGATGGGGCAAAGGCACAGAAGCCACAAAGCGCGTCCCAGACGGGCCGCCCCCTCGAGTCGGGGCCTGCGCTCTTCTCCCTCTCCCCGCCCCGCCCCAGCGGTTTAGTCCGGTACCAGTTTAGTCGTTTTTTCAAAACACTGCAAAGCTGCTAGGACACTGCGGACATGAAACCTATCGGGAGACTGATGAGAGCCTGCAGGGTGACAAGGCACAGCAGGGCCAGCCTGGCAACTTGGGGCGGGGAGGGGGGGCGGGACGAGGCCGGGCGGGGGCCTCCCCAGCAAGGACACCAGAGCACGGGCCCGAAGCCGGCGACACACGCCTTCTGGGGCTGCACAGGGTCCACGATGGCTGCCTCCTTGGTGTCCTCATCAATGATCAGGTACATGTAGTTGTCGGTCAGCGCCGGCAGCAGCTCCACCCTCATGGCGCCCTGCTCCACCGTCAGGCTGCTCCTCACGCCGGCGTGGCAGGCAAGGACTGCCAGCAGGGCGGGACCTGCAGGCACAGGTGAGCTGCAGGTCAGGGTCTGGGCGGGCCACGCCCAGCAGAGACTCACAAGCCCTGACTCCAGGTCCTGGCATCCTGGACAGCCCCGAGGACAAGGTGGCAATGACTCAGCTTCACACCCAGGCAGCAGGGGTTTAGGCTCAGGCCACACCTCTGCTTTCTCAAGGGCTCCCAAAGGAAAGGCCTGCCAGCCGAACTGGCCACCGCGGCCTCCAGGTCACTCGTGCCCGACTCGAGAAGACCGGAAAGAAAGGCGCCCGTGCGCCACTGCCAGCCGCGCTCAGTCCCCAGCATTCCAAGAGCCAGGCCTGCACTGAGGCTTTCTCACGCCTGCTCGGACCTCATTCACTCCCAATGGCAGGAGTTCCTGGAATAATAACCACCAGTTCTGGATAATGCAGCTCAGAATGAAACTCCTGCTGCGCCTAAAGACAGGAAGGCGTGGTCTGAGTTTGAAAGGGGGAAACTGCAGGAGGTGGCAGAAGTCAGCCAGGGCCTCCCGGGCAGGTGCTGGGGCAGGGGCTTCTCCGGAACAGGCCTGGGAGCAGGCAGCACTGACAGATGGGCAGGCCTTGTCTGCAGGGATCCTCTAACTGCAGGATTCAACCTGTCATCACTGACAGGGAAACTGCCCAAATTGTAGCTTGAAGGGCCACACAAAGATATCTAATTCCTTCTTATCTCTGACAGCCAGCTGGGTGTTTTCCAGAACCCGTCCTCAGGCACAGAAAAATAAACACTTTGGGTGATCAAGTTTCTGTGGTATTCTACCTCCCCTAAGCCCCAGTGTACCCGAGCCCAAGCAGGGCTGTGGCGCAGCAGGTGTACGCACACGTCCATGTATGTGTGCGTATGTATGTCTATGCATGCACGTGCCTGTGTGTGTGTGCACGTGTGTGTGGCAGAGGGAGCAGGAGTAACACAGGACTTTTGCAGAGTGTGGCCGCAGCCTTCAAAAAGGAGTCCCGATAGAATATTTCCTAGTAGATCACCAAAAACAAAAATACTGCCCAGGTGAAGGAAACCTTACTGACGACCGCGGCGCAGCCTGAGAGCTTAGGGAAGAAGCTGGCCACTTGGGAAAGATGAATTTATTTCTAAGGAAAGAATTCGCTGGGGGCTGGCACCACCAGGAAACTTCCTTTTCCGTAAGTTCTACCAGGCTCCACACAGCTCACGGGCTTGCGATTGTGATGTCCTACTTGAGCAGAAGCCACAGAGACATGTTTGGCCCAAAAAACGTTTTAAAAATCAAGGCGTTTTGCAGATTTCCCCTTGTCTTGAACTGGGCCTGTGCTTCTGCCTGGCAGCAACTGGCAGGAGCCGGCTTCTTTAAATGGGGCAGCCATCTGCCTGGCTCCTATGCAAAAACTCTTAGCCCGACACCTGGATGGAAGTCTTTACATAGAAGAAAACCTGTAGCTTGGGGATCCTCAGGAAACTCCAAGTCCGGAGCCTTTTCTGCGCTTAGTCAGCCTTGACAATGGCAAGGGGGGCTTCACTGCTTGCAACATGCCCCAGTCGTTCTGCTAACTGCTGACCGGTTCCCAAAGGCAGCACGTTAACCAAGTGCCCTATTGCTACACCGGCTAGAGGAGACATCAGATAAAGAGATCTGAAAACTCAAGGTCAAAATACTCCAACCAAACAAGAGGCAGCACAGGGAGAATCCTAATTGTAAAGCTCAGAGTGTGGGTCCCTGGAGGCCAGCGAGGCCAAGCCGCTCATATTGGAGACCCATGACCCAGGGCAGGAGGCCACCGGGCCAGGGACCCCCAGCTCACAGCCCCGAGTTTCCAGGAACCCAGGATGGTTCTGGGTTTCTGCCCCGGCGCTTCGCTTTAGGATTCCACGCAGCTCCCGTGAGACGATGTGCTTTATTTTGTGGAGGCGCCGAGCCGGCGCGCTACTGGCCCCGGGACAACTACCTCGCCTCAGGGCGTTTTGCGGCCCGCGGGGGGCGGGGGCCCCCTAACGTCCAGGGGCTGGCGCTGCGCAGGCGGCGGGCCCGGCCCGGGCTCCTTACCTAGCCCCGATGCGCCAGGCCCCGCTCACGGGCTAGCCCGCTCCCCCTCGGGGTCTGACAACTCCCGGGAGCCTGTCCTGGGCCCCGTGGCCCGCCGACCGGTGGTCCGCGAGGAGCTCAACCCTTGTGCCGGGGACAAACAGCACCGGCTCGCGGCTCCGCCCGGCTGCTGCCCGCGGCCCCCGGGCGCTGCCCCCGGCCCGGCCCGGCCGCGGCCCAAGGCACCCGCCGCTCGCGCTTTCGGGGCCCGCGGCTTCGAGCGTCGGTTTCCCGGGGCCGCGAGCGGAGGGCCCGGCTCGGTGGCGGCGCAGCCTCCGGGGCTCGACGGCCGCCCGGCCCGCGCCCCCGCGCCCCGGCCCGCCTACCCCGGCCGCGGCGGCCGCAGGCGGCTCCCAGGACGGCGAGGCTCCGGCGGCCGAGCAGCCCGCGGCCCAGCACCATGACCGCGCGGCGGCGCGGGCGGCGGCGCGGGCCCACGACGCCGGGCGGTGGCGCGCCGCGGCCAATCGGAGGCCGCCCCGCGCCGCCCCCAGCCAATCAGCGCGCTCGCGCCCGGCCCGCGGCCCTCCCCCAGCAGCCGGCTGAGCGCCAAGCGGAACGTGCTGTCGCCGGCGGGACCGCGTTCGGCGTAGTTTGTCTTCGCGGGGTCGCCGTAGGCGCCCGGCGGCCGGCAGGGCCCACGTGACCCAGGGCCCGCTGGTCCCCGCGGCGCGCGAGCGCCATGGCGGCTGCCAAGGAGCTGTCCCGCTTCTGGGAGTGGGGGAAGAATATCGTGTGCGTGGGCAGGAACTACGCGGAGCACGTCCGGGAGCTGCGCAGCGCGGCGCCGAGCGAGCCGGTGCTCTTCCTGAAGCCGTCCTCCGCCTACGTCCCCGAGGGCGCGCCCGTCCTCCTGCCCCCGCACAGCCGCTGCGTGCACCACGAGCTGGAGCTCGGCGTGCTGATGGGCGCGCGCGGCCGCGCCGTCCCCGAGGCCGCGGCCCTGGACTACGTGGCCGGCTATGCCCTGTGCCTGGACATGACGGCCCGAGACGTGCAGAACGAGTGCAAGAAGAAGGGGCTGCCCTGGACGCTGGCCAAGGGCTTCACGGCCTCCTGCCCCGTCAGCGCGTTCGTGCCCAAAGAGAAGATCCCTGACCCGCACAACCTGAAGCTCTGGCTCAAGGTCAACGGCGAGCTTCGGCAGGAGGGTGAGACGTCCTCCATGATTTTCTCCATTCCCTACATCATCAGCTACGTTTCTAAGATAATGACCTTGGAAGAAGGAGATATAATCTTGACCGGGACGCCGAAGGGAGTCGGTCCTGTTCAAGAAAACGATGAGATCCAAGCTGGCATACACGGGGTTATCAGTATGAAATTTAAGGTGGAAAGGCCGCAGTATTGAGACTGTGAAAAGCATTCTAACTTCTTAACAAGTCTCCGGAGAGAAGTGAGCAAGACAGAAGCAAGAAAAGGTTATTAAATGTTACAAGCCTTTAGTGAGAAGTCAAAAAATGATCAGATTACCGTGATTGAACTCAAGGAAGATGGCCCCTTGAAGAAATACCTGGTGTAAATGTTCTAAAATTGATTGTGGTGATGACTGCACAACTGTGATTGTACCAAAAGCCACCGGTTGTACACTTCGGATGCATTGTATGGTATGTGGTTGTAGTTCAATAAAACTGCTTTAAAAAAAAAAAAAAAAAAACCTGATGTAGAACAGCTGGGCCGGTAATGGAACCAAGAAAGTGTCTTCTAGAAAACAACCAGAATAAAGAATCAAATGGGCATTTGGCTTAATAAAGGATTATTAAACTAAATGTCCAGAAGATTGATGGTAGTTTCTGTTCTTGAAGTTGGACTGGATAAGACTTTTTTGTTTTCAAAGGTTTATTTTATTTATTTCTCCCTCCCCTTGTTTGCACTCACTGTCTGCTGTGTTCCTTGTGTGCTCTGTGTCTGCTTGTCTTATTTTTAGGAGGCACCAGAACCAAACCTGAAACCCCCCATGTGGAAGGGAGGTGCCCAATCACTTGAGCCACCTCTGCTCTCCACTTGTTGTATCTCATTGTGTTTCCTTGTTGTGTCTCTTCATTGCATCATCTCGTTGAGTCAGCTTGCTGTGCCAGCTCGCTGTCTTGTTCATAATCTTTTTTTTTTTTTTTTAGAAGGCACTGGGAACCAAACCTAGGACCACCCCCCCCCCATGTGGTAGGCGGGCACCCAACTGCTTGAGCCACATCCACTTCCCTGGATAAGACTTTTTAATGGGTTAGTCTGGGCTTTCAGTAGGTCAGGACTTGAAATCTACAAAGGAACCTGGAAATCATGTTCCAAATCTGTATTTTCCAAATTTCCTTGATAATGATAATCATCTGGAGGTATTTGTGAAAATAAAAATTTCCAAATTACTGGCCCATGCAGACCCACTTAAACAATCATGGTAATGGCCAAGGAAACTGTGTTTACATTGCACTCCAAATGATTCCAGGGAAATTTGGAAAACCACTATTCCAGATAATCAGTTACTTTAAAATTCTATTTAATAAGTAAACGATAAAAAAAGACTTCACCTGTTTACCTCACTGTGTTATAGATTCAGAGTTTGGGAAGATAACTTTGAAATTGTTTTGCACATAAAGGTGCTGTCCTCTGCGTGACCTTAAAGTGTACTTTCCCTCCTGGATGGTGGCCAGGAGGACACTGCCTCCTTTGCCCTGTGCCTAACTGCTAACAGGCAGGCAGCACCTTTGGCTCCCGGCTAGAGGTAGGGAGGCCTCAGGGAAGCTGAATGGTCTGCAAGTGCTGCTTCTGACACAGTGGTAAGGCAGGTGCATGGCGTAGCTGTTAGAGTGGCTGGTGGAGTCTTTAGACTTCGCGGGGACTCCTGATGTCAGTGTACCCTGGGAGAAAGCTGAGCACATCTAATTTAGTAATCATGGCTAACAAGTATTTAGCACTTAGTACTGCTAGACACTGCCAAGAGCTTTCTGCTTTTTATTTAACCGTCAGCAAAGCTATGAGATTGGTATTGTCACTACCATTTTACAGATGAGGACATGGGTTTAGAGGTTAAGCTGCCTAAGGTCACAGTGGCAGGGCCAAGGTATGACCAGCTGTCTTGAGACCTGACCCTGAAGTCTTGAACACAGTGCAGGTTGCATCTTGTAAGTAAACATATAAGAAGATACAAACATTTAGATATTATGTGGCCCTGCTTTCAAATACTAAGGTATTATGAGGAAGTGACATAAATGGATTTGCTTATTAAATGTCATGCTATTTTAACTTCATTTCTCTTCTAATGAAGTTTCTCTTTAATTGCCTAAATAATACATGTTCATTACAGAAGAGTCAGAAAAAAATGTAAGCACAAAGAATAAAACACCCAAAATTTCATCCACGCAGAGGCAGCCAAAGTTAACCATTTTATGTCCATCCTTCCAAATTCATAGGTGTAGCTATAATTTTTTTAACAGATTTTGCTCATACCACACATACTGTTTCCTAATCTTTTTTCACTGTATTGTGCATATTTTTCCATGTTGCTCGGCACACTGCTGTTTTATTACTCTGTGTTATTTTCAGGGTGCTAGGGTCAGGCCCACTCCTGGATGTGAGCTGTTTCTACTTGCTAGTAGAATCAGCACATTTCTGGTCATGGGGCCTGCTCATGTGGAAAGCGTATTTGTCTCCATGAGCAGGTGCAAGGTCCACTCGAGATAAGCCTGGCCAGTCAGTTCGCTAAAGTGTGTAAGGGGAGAAGGCAGGTGCAAGGTCCACACGTCCCTGCCTGCCTGGGGAGGCACAAGCCTGCACCCAGAGCGTGCAGAGCGTGAACGCTGCCCTGGGGTCAATGAGCACCGGAGGGGTGGCGCCAGCTTTCCTCAGCAGGTGTTGGTTCTGCCACAAACTCCTGACATCAGCATTGTGGGTGCAGCACACAAAGTCCTTGGCTGCAAGCCTCACGCTAAGACTGCCCAATTCCCACAATTCCTTTGCTAAAATCACCAGTCATCCTGCCACCAAGACGATACGTTTTTTCTCACCTTTTAATTTGAAAAGAAAGAAAACAAAAAAGCTGAAAGATGAGTACGATGAATGCTACAGACACTTCAGCAAGTCCAGCCGTTGCTAACGCTCGCTGTGCTTGTCGCCCGCCCCCTTCTGTGCGTCAGAATCCGTCACAGGGCCGAGTGCTCGGAAGTCCCTCCTTACTCTCCCTTTGCCCCTTGGCAGCTCCCAGGGAAACAAGTAGGATGAATGATTCTCCTCGGAAAGTTCAGATCAAGGTTCTTGTGGACAGTAGATTTTATATGACATTCTTTGAAGGGAGTGCTGAGTGAGGAAGGTGAGGAGAGGAGGACACACCACGTTAGCCCTCAGATGAGACTCGGGTGGCAAACTGGGTAAGACAAGCTGTACCATACCTCCAGGCTGCAACATGGGCCACAAGTTAAGAAACTGGAAACGAGTACACTGCCAGTAGTGTGTGAATAGGTTTTTAAAAGCTCTTTCTAGAGGCAACTTGTCAATTATCAAAAGCCTCACAAATGTTCATACTTTGACATAGCAAAGAACAGGCTCTGAAAATAGACTGGATTCAAGTCTTGCACCCATCCCCCCCAGTTAGCTTATGACTTTGGGCATAAACACTTTGTGCTTCAGATTTAATCTGTAAAATTAGCAAAATAACAGTACCTGTATGATGGGATGATAGTGCTTTTTTCTACAATGTCTTACGTAAGAAGCTCTCATTAATGTTAGCTATTAATATTATCATAGCAACTTAGTGTCTAGAAATGTATTCCAAGGACTAAATAATTAAAAATATGGACAAAGATTTAGCTACAACTTGTTTACAACAGCAAAAAATTCCAAGCATCCTAAATGCCCAATGGTATTGGATTGATTACATTCACTATCCTATATATGCATTATACTGGAATGATAAGCAGCCACTACGCGTATATAGACTATTTAATGACGAGAAAACATTCATATAAATTATTAAGTGTAAACACAGATTACAGTGTAGCCTGTATTATAAATGATGTGTGTTTTGCCATAGGTAGGTAGACAGAAAGTCAAGAAAGACATGCAAAAATGTGGGAGGGGGATTATGGGGTTTCCTTTCCTGTTATCTTATTTTTTTAGTTTTCCTACAATAAACATGTATAACTTTATAATAAGAAAAAATATTTAAAAAGCAAAAACAACCCCAGGGTTCCTCGAGTTATGTTGGCCAAATATATATTGTGTTTCTGCCATGGACAGTGTTGAACCAATAAATTTGCCAAAACAGAGTTAGGAAAGAAATATCTTATTGAAATGAACTGCTCCTAGATTTAAAAAATCATATAGCCACCAATCTGTTTATATAAAACAATATAAAACGGGAAGGTCAAAAGCTGATTAGACCAGAACAGAGACACCCTGGGGAGTGACAGAGCCATGGTGAGTCCAGATAAGCAGGTGGCTATTACGGCAAGCTGCTCGGAGGCTCATCCCTTTTACTTGTTTGAGTGACTGGCTAATCTACAGCCAAATTTTATTTTTTATTTTTTTAAAGATTATTTATTTATTTATCCCTCCCTTGCTGCTTGTGCTGCTGTGTCCATTCGCTGTGTGTTTCTTCCGTGTCTGCTTATCTCCCCCTTGCTGTGAGGTCTCGCTGCATCAGCCCCTGGCGCCGCGCGGGCCGGCCTGCCCTCACAAGGAGGTGCCGGGAAGCGAACCCGGGGCCTCTCATATGGTAAACGGGTGCTCTATCCATTGCGCCACACCCGCTTCCTGCCGTGAGGTTGCTGCATCAGCCCACCGCACCGCTCAGGCCGGCGTGCCCTCACAAGGAGGCCCCGGGAAGCGAACCCAGGCCTCACACATGGTAAACGGGGGCTGTATCGTCTGAGCCACTCCCGCTTCCCCCAAATTTTAGATATCCACCAATTTGCAATCTTTGTCTCATAAATGTGCAAGTGAAACTTTGTGGGGCGCCCTCTCCTCGGTTTGGCTTGGTACCTAGCCTGCAGATTTGCATGGTATTAGACGGCCGTTCTGTGAAAGGGATGTGCAGCTTCCCACTTACGGACCGGCTGCCTGAGAAGTCCGCAGAGGCAGCCGAGAAGGAGTCCAGAGCCCTCTGCTGGCTGTGCTGGCTCCACAGACCTGGGCTGGCTGCAGTGGCTCCTGGCTCTGGCCCTGCAGCAAGATCATGCGCTGTGACCACACATGCAGGTGAAACCAACAGGGAGGCCACCAGAGCCACTGAGGCCCAGGGCCTGCTCGGGGCCCAAAGAGCTATTTCCAGCACCCTTGGTCCAGGCTTCGGTGCTATGGACCCTGCTGGCGCATGGGGCCTGGCCCCGCCACTCTGCCCTCCACGTCTGGGCGTCCTTCCCCATCTCCCGTGCTCTTGACACGGGACGAGGGGAGGGCATGCTTAGCCAAGGGTGTGTGTGAACTGGACTGCCCGATGCCCTCCCTACTTTTTCCTCCCCTGCCTGAACTCTAATCCACGTGTCTTCCGTCCTTCCTCCCCTGCCCACCCTCCCAAATCACCTTGCTTAATAAACCCACTCCTCCTCTTCATTGGGCCCACTGTTTGCACAACTAGGGGAGTCCTGTGTTACCTCATTTATTACCAGGATTTGGACATACCAGTGGTCAACTTGCAACTCTCCCAATGGCTGCATACGGTAAAAGCCAGAGAAACCATTTCCGACTGACATTTAAGTTATATCTCCCAACACTAGGCTTATAAAAGAGTTGCACATACTTACTTTTTCCTTTTTATTCCCCCTCAGTCCTGTGATGGATGATGTGTACCTCCGGAAGTGCCAGGGCTAACATACACTGGCAATACCTCACAGGCCGTGGGTGGGTGCTGGCACCAGTGCTGGGTCTTCACAGGTGGCAGTCCCTGGCCGGAGCAAGTGACCAGGGGTGGCATGGAGTGGGCAGCTGGCAAGAACCCCAAGCATAAAGGGAGGCTCCTGCCCCTATCCTCAGCAGGCCTCCTGCCCTCCAGAGTTCCTGAGATGAGGGTGTGGCTCCTCCAGCTTCTGAAGCCGGTCTCCACCCGGCTGATTCAGACTCAGAAATGTAAACCCTGAGTCAGCACGTCTTTAAAAACACTAGGCAGCTCTAACTTGTCAGTGAGAAGGCAGGGGGTTGGAAAAGCCCTTTGGTGTCCACAGCAGTCCCACAATGTTGCCCAGGGACTTTCTCCAGGAAAATAAGACTACAATGACTTGAGAACAGAAAACATTCACTTCTGTCCATGGGGAACATTCACCCTGTTTATTAATTCATGTGAATAGCTTCCAATTTGGGAAAAGATGAGGCAAAGCCAGCAGAAAAGGGCTCACAAGCAACGAGCCAGGATGCCAGACTTTTCCCCAAACTGATTCCAGAGGGAACATCATAACAATTTACAGAAACATTTTTACCACATTTGAACAAAATGTAATTTGAACCATAATTTTCAAACTAATATTCCACTTCAAAGGAAGTCAAAACTTCTTTCTCCAGAGTTCACAATGATATATGGTTTCACGTATTTCCCTGCCTGGACAAGTTCCTACTTGCCTCGACGGGCTCTGCAAGCTCACATGACAGCACGCTGATTCGCAGTCCACCCCTTGCTCTGCGTGATAAAACTAACTGCAGGGAGAAAAAGAGACAGGGTTGGTTTTAAAAATCACCTTGTATACAAAGTTGAAAACCAATGTCATGAACGGAGAATTGCAATGAAAGTTTCATTTACAGATGTTACAATAAGTCTTAATTAGAAGTTGTAAGACAAGCAAGAGATAATAAAGTACAAAAAAAATTGTAAGACAATGGAAAGAGCTCTAGTGTCGGGCAAAGTACAATAGAGAAGTTCTAGGTCTGACTACTGACAGTGATTTTGTAAAAATCCATGCTTTTCATGACATAGCTCTCATGTAGGAGAGTTGGGATTACAAATCAAAGATAAATAAAAAAGGGCTTAATGTTTGTACAGATTCCCACTTTGTGATACATCTTAACCTCTAACCGTGTGACGTAATCTGTCGATTACAAGGATATGATAATACAAATAATAATTATGAAAAATAATGTCTCTCTTTTTTAACAATTTACAAAGCACTTCTACCAACATTTTATTTAATATGTACTAGAAGTCACATCAGCTGGATATTTTTATGTCAAAGACTAAAAGGAAGAATGTACTCAGGTCTGAAAAAGTTGTGAAAGGCTTTGAAACAGGCCATAAAGACGTCAGGCTTCCTCCCAGCT
Organism: Cabassous unicinctus; assembly: GCA_029593785.1. Classification (NCBI taxonomy): domain Eukaryota; kingdom Metazoa; phylum Chordata; class Mammalia; order Cingulata; family Chlamyphoridae; genus Cabassous; species Cabassous unicinctus. The sequence goes on from JAQZBX010047628.1 coordinate 15,744, forward strand.
CACGGCTGCTCGGGCACTGCCTTCACCTGGGAGTCGCTGGACCCCCTGGCCTGCACCTTCCGTTGCCCTGGCTGCCTGCGTAGCAGCAGCAGGTGGCAGAGAATTGGTGCCAACTCACATGATTCCTGCTCACAGAGATACAAATGAATGTTTGGGTGAAGATGCAAGAGATTCTGCCTTGTAGAAGAGGCAACATCCCAGATGGCCTGCCTGTGTCTTCCATATCTTACTGGTTCCCTCAATCTTTGATATGTGTTAATTTTATTTTTCTATGAGAGTCATGACTTTGACCCTTTTGGGAAATTTTCTTTGACCACTAATATCAGATTTAAAAAGCTTATAATAATATCACCATGTGTTTTAAAACATTAAAATAAATATCCTTTGAAATCCCACAGTTGAGCCATTTTAAGTAGCCACTACTTTTAATTGTTTTTAATTAAAATGGACTAAATATATTATAAAATGCTCAATCTATGTGATCATACTGTTTTTAACATATTAAAGCAATGTAAGTTCTTATTTTTTTAATTATGTTATTTTAACTGATTATACCAATTGAAATTACATTTGATTCTCATGATCTTTATTACATTTTGTGATATAATGTGATCCTTTTATATCTGCTTAAAATCTCTGTTAAATCCTACTTAAAGATCTTTTTAACATATTCTTTGGAAAGGTACATTATCTCTTTACTTGAGGGAAGCAAGTTTGGGAAACTATAAGTAAGTTGCCATGAATTTAACTAAATTGATCAAACTGATTAGCAGCTGGAACATCCAGTGTGGAGGGGAAACATGCAGCTGGTCAAGGAGCTGAGGATGGGGAGGCGAGTGTGGCTCAGTGGATAGAGCCCCCGTTTACCATATGGGAGGCCCGGGTTCACGTCCCGGGGCCTCCTTGTGAGGGCACGCCGGCCTGAGCGGTGCGGTGGGCTGATGCAGCAACCTCACGGCAGGAAGCGGGTGTGGCGCAATGGATAGCGCACCCGTTTACCATGTGAGAGGCCCCGGGTTGGCTTCCCGGGGCCTCCTTGTGATGCGGCAGGACCTCACGGCAGGGGGGAGATAAGCAGACACAGAGAAGACATGCAGCAAATGGACACAGCAGCACAAGCAGCAAGGGGGGGATAAATAAAATAAATAAATCTTTAAAAAAAAAAAAAAAAAAAGGAGCTGAGGATGCTCTGACATGGGAATACACAATACGTAGGTGGACCCAAGTAAATGGTGGAAGAGATGCAGGATATGACTGCAATTGTCCCCCCTCCTGCCCCATAATGAAGAGGCCTCAGATGGAAGTTCTAGAAATACTGGTGAGGCCATCGCTCCACATCTGCAACCTATTCTGATGTGCAGGGAGGAAAGCCACTAGCAATGTGAAAACCTGCTTACGGGGCTGAGATGGAATGGACACAGCAGTTCTCAGACTCTCACTGCACTTGTGCGATCAATACCATCTCCCTAACGCCAGGACGCCATGTGCCTCGTGTGCTCATGCTCTCAGGGCATACAGACGTCTTCCAGAGGCAACATGACATGTGGCAGCATCACTGCTCTGACAACACACAGAACGGGTAGCTCAGGTATTCTCGTGTTTTAAAAATTGGGGAAGCAGATGTGGCTCAGGTGACTGGGCTCCCGCCTACCACATGGGAGGTCCCTGGTTCGGATCCCGGTGCCTCCTAAAGAAGACAAGCAAGCTGGCGTGATGGGCAGGCACGGCAAGCTGACACAAGAGACACAAGAAGGGAAAACATGAGAGACACAACAAAGCAGGGAGCAGAGGTTCCTGGTGCCTCCTAAAGAAGACAGCGAACTGATGCAAAGGGCAGGTACAGTGAGCTGACACAACAAGATGATGCAACAAGAGACACAGGGATAGAAAACATAATGAGAGACACAGCAAAGAAGCAGGGAGCGCAGGTGGCTCAAGCGATTAGGCACCTCCCTCCCACACCAGAGGTCCCGGGTTTGATTCCCTCCTAAAGAAACAAGGAAAGACAAACAGACACAGCAAGTACAAACAACAATGGGGTGGGGAGAAATAAATAAAAAATAAATCTTAAAAAAATTTTTTTCACTTTAATACAGTGGATATTGATAGCTATAACTTACATAAACAAAAACTCAATAACTTCTAATACTGTAAAAGAGTCTTGAAATCAGGAAGCCTGAGAGCAGGGAAGGAGAGAAAATTGGGCTGAAGTCCTATCAGCTGTGATGGGGCAGGAAGTGGCAACATTTCTTAGCCCCATTTTCCTCATTTGCAAAACAAGGAGAGTTTGTCATAGTCACCTTTCAATGAAACCTTCCACACAAAGATCCTGTGACCCCTCAACACTGAAGAGCTGCTAGTGCCTGGGAGACCTACGCTCCTTCAGAGTTGTAGGATCAGGGAACTTTAAGGCTTGGAGGGCTGAGGAGTGGGGCCTAAGGGATCTCGCCCCAGAACTCGGGCAGGGGACTGCGCCTTGACACCGCCTCTGGAGCCCAGCGTAGGCCGCCTGCGGGAAGGCAGGGTGAGACCAGCCTGGCTGGAGGCCCACTCCTTGCCTTCCAGCTGAGATGAGTGGACACTGCTCATCCATCTATAACTCCTTTTTACTGTGGGGAAAAGCCTGGTTCTTCCCCTTGTTGTTGACGTAGCTGAATCCTTCTGCACATCTAGGAATTGGGCACAAATAAAAATAATTTTCCTAACTTATTAGGTACCTATCCTAGGATTGTCTTAGTTTTTGAATACACTCACTTTTAAATAAATTTTGCTTCTTTCCAAAAGGAATTGCCACTTTAATGAGGTTTTCTGTTCATCTGTCATTGCAAGAAACTCATTTACCTGGTTAAAAAAATAATAATAAAAAGATTAAACATGTTTCTGGCCTCATCTTGATAACAATGTGAAACTTAAATTGCTCACAGATTGGAATTTTACTCATAGTAATTACAGGTCAAGTCTCTTGATAGAGAAGATAAGGCAAGAAAAGCTGGTAAACTTCATAAGATGGTTTTAACCTGTGAATCTCTCTCTAAGTATCTGCTGCTTGTTATCCAGCGGCAGACCAGGGAGAAAACTCATGGTGGACTTTATACAGCTGTGTAAGTGAACTGGTGCCAACCCACCCACCCCCGCCCGCCCCCGAAATACCCCCATGATTGATCCAAGGCTCCATATGCTGTTTTACCCATTGTTACTTGACTATATAAAATGTCATGTTTATTCTTCCACTTTGGCTGAAGCCCTCAGTCATCGTTCATAATAGTCAGTGTTATCTATAATTTAAAAATACAATATGTAACTATTTGTTTAGGTAAGGCAATGTGTTTACATCAAAATTGTTTTTTCTCCCAGACCTCTTTACTAACTAATTAATTTCTATTAAATGTTCTCAAAAATAATCTATGTATTTTGGGAAGAGAAGTCACCTTGGAAATATTTCTACCTATTTTTTCCTTTTTGCTATTTACCGTGCAGCCCAAAGTCTCCTCAGCAACACTTCCGGCGAGACTACAGGAGGAGAGGGTACCAGTATGATCAGTAAGGTCAATTAGCACATCAAAGCTGAGAGAAACAGGCTTAAATTCCAAAGAATCTTTGTTGCAAGTTGTGCAAGTGTTGGATGCTTCGTTCACAATATAACCACAGCCTGAGCTAAAAAGAAACAAGGAAAATAATAAAATTTGATGGCAATGGAAAAACAGCTTGCTCTCCAGCTGCAGAATTCTCCTTGGGAGCCTAAGTCTTCCAGGGCTGGGGAGCGGGAACCAAGATGCGGCGCCACGAGGGTAAGGGTGCAGGCCATGGCCGGGGGCAGTGCCCAGGGCTCCCTGCAGGGCAGGGCACCTCTCCCGCCTCCATGCCTCACACAAAACCGGGACGAGCCCTTGCCCTGCCTTGCCTCTTTCCCTTCCCTTCCCTCTGCTCCCGCCAGCCCTTGCCCCTTCCTTCTCCCTTCTCCCAGCAGCTGCAGAATTTTCCAGCACTCACGACCTAGGCTTTGTCCCAGCGGATGTGCCCAATGTGCCCGGTTTGTCTCCCCAACTCGGTGTCTCGTCCCTCCAGGCATGGGCCCCAGTACACTGGCCAGTGGCGCTTCTGCTCCGCCGCTGGACACAGATGGAATCCACAGGTTCTTAGCACTGCTAAGAAGGCGCCCCCTCTCTGGGTGTAATTTTGGGCTACTCCACATTTCTGAAGCAGTCCTTACTTCGTCAATTTGCACAGGAACAATGAATTCAAATCTCTCAAATTGAGGGAATGAACTCGAGAGAGTGGTTTCTTGCCTAGCCACTGGATCCGTTTTTAGTAAAATTTAGATGCTTTCCCTCAGATATCAATACAAAAGATGTAGGGAAAATTAAGGGAGACAATAAAAAGTAGTTAGCCTTCAAAAAATACGCACGTGCCTTACACGGCAGCACCTGCATTCATTTTTTTCAACCTTAATACTAATCATAAAAGTCTTTAAAAGCCCATAGGTCGGTATCTGAACTGTGGTGAATACACAAATGCACACAGGTGATAAAACTGTACAGAACTGGGTGCAGATGTGGCTCAAATGGTTGGGCCTCCGTCTGCCATATGGAGGGACCTGGGTTCGATCCCCGGGACCTCCCGGTAAAATAAAAATAGATAGATAGATAGATAGATAGATAGATAGATAGATAGATAGATAGATAGATA
>JAQZBX010047629.1:0-12240 GCA_029593785.1 Cabassous unicinctus
TACAGAAATATTCACTAGATGAAAACAAAATAAGTAAGATTATAACATAAATGGGAAAGACTGTTGCTTAATTTAATTTGTTTAGGAGGTGAAAGGCCTTTGTTTTCTTAAGCAGACTTTTGTCTCAGGTAAGTTTTATAGTTGGAAAAATTCAAAATTATCTGCAAAAATATGGGATTTTTCAGTTATTTATTTAAAGAAAGGTAGATCCTTAAAGGAATTAAAGAAGATTCTAAAAATGAGAATAGGTGAAAGAAAATCTATTTCAATATTCAAATAATTTTAAAAATCCAATCAGTTCCTTAAAACATCCATTCTTTTTTATATTTTATTTTTCACAAATTCAATATTTTGTTTATAAATTAGTGTTTTATTTAGAATTACACATGCCAAAATTAACTTGGGAAGTACAAGAAGAGATTTTTAGAATTATATTATTTTCATCTCAATGACCTGTCAATTGAAAACCATTTAAAAGACTTATACTTACAGGTTCATGCTTTTGGCTCTATTGAACTATATAAGTTTGTCCTTGGAATGGGAGATATTTTAAAGGAAATTTAAAAAATAACTAATTTTTAAGCACCAGAGAAAAATAACCACCAGAAACAACCAAAGCTGTCCACTGACAAGGAGAGTATCATCGCCCTGGCACATCTTCACTGACAGCTTTTCTGTGCATTCAGCCTCCTTCACCTAGAGGCAGAACTGATACCAGATGCCTTCCTAGCCATCTTTAAAAAATGTCATGCCCTTGGACTATGTACCATTGATTGTACAGCTCTTGAACTTAGGTGGTTTGCCATATAAGTATAAAATATAAATTATTAAACATTACTTTCAAATACTATATTTGTACTAAAACTATCTAATTGGCATGTTTCAGAGTTCTGGTGACAAAAAATCACCATGGGCATCTAAATCAAATGTATACCAGCACAAATAGATACAAAGCACACACATGGCATCAAGCTAGAGTGGGGTTACAAAGGAAGTGTGTTCCTGTTTTGGGGAGAAATAGTCTAGAAAAATATACAATGAAAAATAGCAGTGAGGTGATTAAAAATATCTCCATTAATACTTTGACCCTCCTCAAAGGATCCCCCTCCCTTTAAATGTGGCTGAACTTAATGAGTTGCTCCTAATAAATGGAATAAGATGGAAGGTACAATGTGTGACTCTGAGACTAACACAGGAGAGACATGAGGTTCCTCTTGTCACTAAGAGAATCCATGCTTATAAGGAAGCCAACTACCATAGCATGAACACATTCAAGTGGCCTTATTTGGATTCCCATTGGCAAGGAATGGAGGCTCCCAGCAACAGCCACGTGAGTGCGCCATCTTGGAATGGCTCCTGCAGCCACTGCCGACACCTTGATTCCAGCCTCATGACAAATCCTGAGCCAGAACCAGCCAGCTAAGTGGCTCCTGAATTCCTCACCCACAGAAATTGTGAGGAGATACTAAAATTTTAGTGTTTTTTTAAAGCATTGAGTTTTGGGATGATTTGTTATGTAGCTACAGCTAACATAAATATTATATCTTTCTGCCACTTTCTCATCTCTGCTACTGTCCCCTTGGAGCATTTGTCGTCTTGATCTCTAATCTGTCTTTTCAATGCAGAGGAACCAGCAGGCTCCTTTTGAGATCCTCATTCCATGCCTGGGAAAGTCCCAAAGCCTTAAGCTAGAACAATCACAGGGTTTACTGTATTTCTCTTCTCACAGGGATCCCTGTTTTAAGTACCTTGTGCTCAAAATCTTTAGAACAGTTGAAAACTGTTGCTTCACATATTTAGTCTGGACCTTCGGTTGTTATAGGTGGGATAGTATAACTGGTCCTTTTTGCTCTATTTGTAAGGAAAAGTTTAATTCTGTGGAAAAATTTTAATGTTATATAAAATACACGTTTTCAAGGGCATGGCAATGTGTTGACAGACTTGATCAGAAACACCTGAACACAATTTGTATGGACTCAGGGCCAGTTAATTAATATGGGAGAAAACAAGTCTAAGTACTTAGGGAATGTTGGAATTATTAGAGAAATATTTGGGAATATCTTTGCAATATCTCCAGAACAAGAAGGGTTTATTGAGTTAATAAAGGAAGAAAGGAGTAAACTAATTCAACATTTATTGTTGTGGTGTATCTGCTACGTACGGCCTAAATATCTCAAAGGATTCTATACTATGCTGAAAAAGACACTGATGTCTAAAGATGTTGACCCTTGATATCAAGATCATAATCACTTCCCTTATTCTTTCACCATTCCAGATATACACAGGCTTTTGATATTGAGAAAACACTGTAGGCTGTCTACATAAAATCCATTTCTCCCTTGTTGGTAAAGCCCCAAGTGTGTTATTGTAAAAGAACCTCCTTTCTTTTCGTTGGTTTAGGCAAGGACGTGAGACATAATATGGGGCAACGAGAAGAAATCTGTTTCAACACTTCAGGGAAGGAGCTTTCAGAGAGGATAGGATGAGAACTTAAATAGCTATTTTGGGAACATGACAGGAACTAGGCTAAGGCTAAAGACTAAGGCTAAAGACTGTATGCTGAGGAATGCTGTGTAGAAAAGAAATAATGAAAAAAAAAACAAAAACAATCTTTTTCCTTGATGATATACTTTAGTAGCATAATTTACAAGAATTGGAAGCTCTATGTGTCATGACTTTCTGTTAGAGATGATATTAATTAAGGTGGTTGTTTTGAAATTTTATGTTCCTTGCTGCCAAAAGTATTCTAACTGAAACATGTCTTTCAATATCTTAAAAGATAAATCCTCAAGTTTAGTAAAGTCACCACAGGGCTTAGGTCTAAGACTTTCATAAATAGAAGAATTTAATTCATCAAATTACATTTCTTGGTTAATTCAGATGTATATGTGTGATTTATTCCAGATCAGGGATTTCCAAACTTTAATAGGCATATAGATCACATGGGCTCCTGTTAAAATGTAGATTATGATTCAGTAGGCCTCACGTGGGCCCTGGAATTCAGCTTTTACAAGAAGCTCCCAGATGACAATGTAGCTGGGCCTCAGACTCACTTGAATAGCAAGGCCTCTGAATTGTTCAACCGGCAGGTTCTTTAATAGTAGTTGAGATATTGAGTAGAGATACTAGAATTGCTGCAGACTCTGAATATATTATGTTTACTGTATTTTGGCTGTTTTGAGTGTAAAATATTTAGGTGAAGAGATATTATGTTTTTGTTAAGAAAATGTGTCATTTAAAAGAAAGTAGTTTAAGTAGAGTCATGGCCTATTAAGGAGAAGAAATGAAGAGTAGTAGAAATAAAATTTAAAAAAATTATTTCCAAGAAGAAAATGCTTGTTGGCATTTATTTATCTTCTTCCCTCTCTCGAACACTTACCTAACTAAAAATTCTTACAGTAAAATTGTTACTAATCCCTCTTCTTGCCTGGTTCAATTTGCAATATAACATTAGCATATGTTAACCTGGTTCTTTTGTTGTTTTGTATTTATACACGCTGTGATGAGTGTTTCATTCATGCAGTCTATTTGACAAATTTCTAAATTTGAATATTCCAACTTGTAAATCTACTTTAATAGGAGAAAATAAGTATCTTTTGGTTGTTGTAGCAGAAAATATTTGCTAAAGAAACACTGACTCATTTATAGAAAATCCATGAAATTGAGTATAATATAGGCAAAATTTTTATGCCATTCTATGTTTTGGGCCTAATAAAAAATAACTATCTACTCTTTCAAGCTCAATTTTATTAAGAATTTCAACTTGTACTTTAAACTAGAGAGATTTAATTTTAAAACAGAAAATAAAGACATATAATGTGGCTTGAAGGGGGATGAACTTTCCTTTTATCCATCTTGATTAAAAAAAGAGGTATGATATTTTTGCAATCAGCAAGATTTGAGCAGTACAGTCTACAATAAAGGGCGATTTGAATGTAAGACTTACGTATAAGGCCTTATATTAATGAATGAGAGGCAACATAATAAAGGCTTGAAAACTTGGATTCTGAAGATTATCTGAATTAAATACTAGCTTTGTCCTCTCAAGCTCAATGACCTTGGAAATGGCATTCAACTCTCTTTTATGTAGTAAAAATGGACCTACTTCATTGCCATGAAGTATTCAGTACAATGCATCTGTCATAGTGCCTGGTGCATAGCAATCACTAAAAAAAAATTGTGCAGCAGTTATTGCCTTAAAATGATAATATGGGGTTACTTTATAACCATTCTTATCAGAATGGATTCAAGACAAATCTTGGGTGAATACCTCTGCTTCATATGCATGTCTACTTTCTGTTGAGTTACAAAATCCTGAACTCCCCGCCCCTGCCTCATTTGTTTCCTAATAATAGAAAGCTTATTTAAGAAACAAACAAACAAAAACCACCAGCATTCTTCCCCAGTGCCTTTCCTCCAACACCATCATATCCTATGATCTATCTGAAAACCATAAAGTTAGCTTTAGCTCTTTGTCTCCCCATCCCATCTACATCATTACAAAGTGGAACCATTTCACACTCTGCCATGGATTGAATTATGTCTCCTCAAAAAGACGTGCTCAAGTCCTAAGCCCTGCTCCTGTGGCTGTGGCTTGATTGTAAATAAGCTCTTTGAAGATACTAATAGTTAAGATGAGGCTGAACTGAATTAGTGTGGGGCATAATCCAACGTGACCTGTGTTCTTATAGGGAGAGGAAATTTGGGCACAGTCAGTAGGAGACAGAGAGAGAGAGTGGGAGAGAGCGAGCGAGCGTGCAATATGACAGAGGCCGAGACTGAGTTATGCAGTGGATTTGGGGGTGCCACCAGCAGCAGCCAGGAGAGAGGCATGGAATGAGTTCTCCCCTGTAAGAGGAAGCATGGCCTTACTGACACCTGGACTTTGGACTTTTGGCCTCCAGAAGTGTGAGATGATGGACATCTGTTGTTTGAGGCGGCTTGCCTGTGTACTTGTCATAGCAGCCTTGGCAAACTAAGACAGAGCCCTACTATATGTGAACGTTGATCTGGAATCCAGGGACCCTGTGCAATGGTCCACAAATTCTCTTTATCTAAATCAGGTCCTTGTTGAAAAACTGATATAGTCTCTCTTTGATATTGCAGTGGCTTTGTTATGAAGTCCTTTCATAGTGTGATCTTCTCCCACCAGTTTAAACACACGTCTTCATTCATTATGTTCTTTGCATTGTCCAGCATATGGCTGTTGGGCATGTATATTCTTTAGCTCATAGTTGCTTCCTACCTGGCATTCCCCAGCCGGCCAAATACCTGCCTTCGTTCACCTTTCATGGCTCCGGGAAATCCCACCCACAGCCCATATTTATCCAAATGTCCAGGGTTGCAACTACCTCCAGTTTTGAAGTGCTCTTTTGCTGCTGGCTTTTATTTTCATTTTGTCTCCAACTAAATTGTAATTTTCTTAATATTATTTTCCTCCAGTCCCCCAGGAACTATCAGAGATTTCATTTCAGATAAGTTGCGTGAGACCGGAAAAAGACAAGACTTAATATTTCCTAAGACCCTGGGAGTTGTCTATGAAAGCAAGTGTATTGTATTCCCAGTGTCTCAGGATTTTCACCTCCTTTGTACTTTCAAACTAAGTAAATAGCAGCTTATTTACTATTTGTTTGCTTAAAGAAGTAAAGAAGGAGAAAAAGGATTGGAAAAGACAGGCATTTTTTGGAAATAGAATCATTGGGTATGGCAGAGAAGAAGGGAGAGTTATAGACAATGGCTCCAGGATGTCAGACTTGGGCAAAAGCTGAATGACAGGTTTCTAGCCAGGATAAGCATTTGGATAACTTGCATGCTGGGATTTGTAGGTTTGGGAGGAGCTGGCACAGGCGGCATTCTCATGCAGATAGAGGCCTGAAAGCTGTACTATGAGAGCCAGTAGGTTTCCTTTCCCAGCAAGCCTCAGCAACTCAGCAGCTGGGAGGAATTAGCTCTGGACTCTGATCATAGTTTCTAAGGGAGGAGATTGCGATTAGCAGAGCCCCATGCCGACGTGTCAATATACACATTGTGCACACACATGTATACGTGTGCACAAACACACAATTGTTCTTGTTTTGGGCAAAATAAAAACCTCTTTTGGAGCATTTGTATTTTTAAAGGTAAAACACTTGGTTTTACCAAGTGTAGGCAAACACAGGCAAAGTGGGTGAGACCTTGAGGAAAGCTCATTTAGTAATTGAAGCTGAATTTGTGTGTTGTTAGTCATGTAAAAACTAGTTCTTTATCACTACTTAAGACAGGTATTTGTTGTTCCTGAAAATTATAAGATTTCATGGTGTAGTGACTTTTGCTCCTAGAAAAAAGCACATCAAAGGATTAATGCAGTGAGTTGAACTCATGATTTAAAATATACGTAAAGCCCACAGTCATTATTATTTTTAAATTAGTGTGTGTTTATATGTCAATAAAATGGGAAAAAGTATGGTGGTTACCTCTAAATGGAATTTGAAGTATTTTTATAAACTTCTCTCTAATTTTCTCTATCATAAATTCTTATTAATAAGCATATAGTATGTTTATTACCATTTAAATGTTTTATATATGTACTTAAAATGCATGGAAGATAGGGTGACTTAAGATGAGTATCTATCTCACAAAAATATCTCTCAAAAATATGTACTGAGTTTCAATAAACTCAATTCCCCAGGAAAATAGTACAAGCACATAGTTATTCTTTTTAAATTATTTAATCTATTCTTACAAATTTGAAAATCTTCAAGTATATAAGATAGAACTCAGTTGTTTGCTTTGCCAATCCCATCTGTTAAATTTTTCAAGTTTCCCTTCTTATGAGAAGTAATAGGCCATGGCTTACCTGGATGGTTTTTCATGGGGTATATACTGAAGCCAATGTCAAATCTTATTTGAGCACCATGGATGGGTTAGCCTATTTATCCACAAGTACCACCTCAGAGTGGGTTGGATGCTAAATGAGTGGTTCATTTCTACTTGCTAAACTTTCATGAGTCAGTGAATGCCCCATTAATTCTTGGGAACATTATTACTCATTCTTCCTAGAATCAAAGCTAAAATAGTCTCTAGCTGCTTTCCATTTACTGTGTGGTGTGCATTCAGTCATGACTTATGTTGTTGACTGTAATTGTTGGAAAATGTACTCATTTGCCTTTGTCAATACCGTCTTTGTGCATCTATTCAAGCCATTGTATTTGCCCCATTTTCTTTTCCTTTTTCATTGTTGCTTCTCAATAAATTACAGTATTGACTACTCTGAAGGTCAGGTTACATAAGCAACGTGGAATGAGACATTGTCTTCAAAATTACAGTCTTTGAATACTGGTGTTATTGCTATATTTGACAAATATAAATTTCTGCATGTATAAAAATTTTACAAGTAATTTTTGCAATAGAATCTAATTTTAAACTCTAGTATATATTAGCAGCGACCCACAGCATGGAGCCTAATCTCACTATCACAGATTTCTTCTTTGTCAACTGATGATCATAATATCTAATTCAAAATGCTGATGTGGATAAAAGTAGGAACATTAAAGAAGAGTTGATGTGTTCAGCAACATATAATTGTAAAACTTCTGTAAGTCAGAAAAAAAAAAGAATAAAACAGGAATGAGAGGGGAAATTAACAAACTTAATAAAAATGGAAATTAAAGTTGTAGAAACATATTTTCCATATATAGTGCATATAAAGAGTTATGCTTAGTAGAATGAAAGCTCTTGCAAATTAACAAGAAAAATAGAATAAGAAGCAAATATAATTTATGGCCTATTCCTGAAAGTAAATTAAAACAACTGTCCAAACAATAAATGAAAACATTAAATGTCAATAAAATGAAAAAATAGAAAATGGACACAAGGCAGATTTTTCAAAAAAGTATAACATATTAAACAGTGATAATAATATTGCATTGGTGTGGGAACATGAGCATTCTGATAAATAGTGCTCATTGGATTGGTAATTTGCACCATCACTTTGGAATATACAATATCTAGTACCAAGTTGTCAATGGGTAGCTTCCTCTCTAGGAATTTCTAGACATGTATGATAAGACAGTCATTAAGGATATTTGCAAAGATTTGGCTAGAAAGCATTTTTCAGATAGGAAAACTTTAGACAATCTAATGCCCAATGATAATGAATTGATTAGAGAAATTCTGTTTTATCATTATTAGAGGATATTCTGCTTATTTTTGGACACAGGATGATAAGTGCAATATATAATTGAGCATTGCAAAGTAAATTTATACATAGAAATACCTTCAAAAATGGTTTGAATGGATACACACAAGCATGTTAATTGTATTTGCTTCTTGGTGGTAAGATTATGGATGGAACATATAGTGAGACTTCACTGTTTTTCATTGCTTAAATGTTTATTATCACCATAGGGATTTTGGAAAGTGAAGTAAGTGATTTATTGACAAATAGTAATCACAGGTTAGTAAAAGTACATGCAAATTATAACTTCTATAGTAACTGAATAAAATTGAAGTGTAAATAATTTAAAATTTTGTATTAAACCATTCTTTAAACTTTACTTTAAAAACATAGGTTTAGGGAGAGGATGTGGTTCAAGCAGTTGGGTGCCTGCCTCCCACATGGGAGGTCCTGGGTTCAGTTGCTGGTGTCTCCAAAAGAAGACAAACAAACAATGAGGAGACACTGAGTAAAAACAACAAACAGACAAGCAAAAACAACAAGCGGACAATGAGCAAAAACAGCGAGCAGACAATAAGCAAAAATAAAAAAAAACTAGGAGGGAGGTGATGTGGCTCAAGCAGTTGAGTACCCACCTCCCACATGGGAGTTCCCAGTGCCTCCTAAAGAAAAACAAACAGACAACGAGCAGACAAAAAGTGCAAACAACAAGCAGACAATGAGCGCAAACAACAAGCAAACAGATGAGGGCGCCAACTCAGGGGGGGAAATATATTAAAAAACAAAAACCAAAAAAATCCCCACAGGCTTAAAATTTCAGGCTTAAAAATTTAGGTTTACTCACCAAATTTTGAGTCAGAAACCAACATGTTCCATATTTTTTCTTCTGAAAATGATGTTACCCTATGAAATTTTATTTGATTTGTATTTAATTATATGCCACTCATGAAATTATTTAGAATTTATGAAAAACTCTATTTAAGGATAATTTATAGTTGAGAAATTTAAAGCCATCAAGAAAAATATAAAGAGGGAAATTTAGCTCACTAATGATTCAATAAATCCTTTCTTCTAGTACTTTTATATTTGCTACAATTAAAATATGAAGATCTAAAATTAAGTACAATGTGAAAATGTTTAAATATCTAATTGGGTTGCTATAATAATATGAAGTTCTATTATTATCCTTCTACAGGGACTTTTCAGTGTCTGTTTCAGCCTGAATAGCATTGCCTACAAATTAAACAAGCACTCTAATGTCTTAAAGAATAGGGCCTTTATGATCCCTAACAGAGGTAGGCTGGCTCTGTGGTGGTTAATTTGGAAGCCAAATGAGGCTGTGAAGGACTCAGCTTCCTTCTGCATCTCCCTCTGGCATCCTTCTTGTACTGCTTTTGACTGTGAGTTAGCTCTCATAGGCTGGGTTCTGAAGTCTCAGGTAGCCATGCAGACATGGCCACGTCTAGGCGATGAAATGAATGCATCTTTCTTCCTGACTCTTAAAAAGAGAAATGAGATATTTCCCAACATCCCCTACAAAACTTCCCTTGTATCTCATTTTCCAGATGAGGAATCAGCACGCTTAAAGCAACCACTTTTAAGAAAAATTTACACTTCTAAAGATTTATACCAGTGCTGGGGTAAGAAGAGTTCACATGAATAAAATTAGAGACATTTCCTAAAGAATATAGGGGAAATGGAGGCTCAGTAAACAGCCAATGTCATCTGCTGCACCTTACTTCACAGTTTCAACAAATAGCTTATAAATTAATTTTTCTCATAGTGTGCATGCTAAGAGATGTTTTCCATCTCCTTTTGGACTTCATTATTTGTTTGATGTTAGTTCCTTAATAACCCACCTCCCTAGAGTTACCTCCCTAAGGTTACCTGTGTTTGTCCCTCATTATATACGTCGTCGCCCTACCTCTTGAGTTAATGTAGTGTTTAAAGCTTAGTTTCTGAAGTCAGACTGTCTGCCTTCACCACTTATATGCTGGCAAATATTGAGAAATTGACTTAGTGCCTCAGTTTACTATCATCATCCATGAAATTAAGGAAGGCAATCTATGTAAACCATTTATCACAATGCCTGCCACATAATGAATGTGCAAAGACCCTTCCTCCTTGTCATTTCTATAATTAATAATTGCATTAAAATTTGTATATAGACACTCCCAGACCTTAATTAGAAGGTCCAAACTTGTTTATTCTCTGCCATTTGCTTTAAATTCCTTTGTTATAGGTGATTCATCATTCCCTTCCTCCCCCAATTAATCCTAAGAGAGTTTCTTTGCAACTTACATAATTTACACTTTGTAAAACTTCTAGCCTTTTTAAAATACAGATATTAATGAAAAGTACTACAATATTCACTAATTTCACAAGAAGAGACTGCTGATAGAAAGATCATTGCATATGTCTAGAAGTAATTATTTTAATTACTTGATTTTATTGCAGCCTTCCTTCAAATTCTTACAAAAATGATATTTGAAACAAAGGTAATTTTTAGCAGTAACACTAACCAATCATTTTGCCAGCTATGAACTTGATTAAATGTCTCCCTGCTGAACTAGTCTGAGAAAATAGGCTCTTGGGTTGTGCTACCAAACCTTCTCTTTAACACCCTACATATTGTCCCTGTAGAATATGTCTCTTTTCAGGTAAGAATGTGAGTTCTTTCAACTAAGAGCAAGTGTTGATGGAGATGCTGAGAGAGCAGCCTCCAGAAAACTTTCCAAGGATGTGGAGCTGGCCTTGTCACTGGGCATCCAGGAAATAGGATCATGGATTGGCTTAGCAGCTTGCAGATAGGCGATCCTTTCCAACGTTCCCATTTCACAAGCCTTCAGAATTATTTACTATAAGGTCAAGCTGGGTGTATGTTTCTAGTAATAGCCCACCTGACTGTTATCGCTCCCCAGCGCTCCAGCCAGCACGAGATCCTGATTCCTGAAAGGACACATGGTTGACAAATTCCACGTGCTCCAATCTTATTTTTTGTTCTCCTTGGCCTCACACTGTCAGACTCTGTTCCCATATATGCTCTCCAGATGCCTTCTTACCTAGCTCCTGCAGCTACTTTGATGTGCAAGTGTCTCCTCCAGGAGTTTGCACTTCTGTCTTTGCAAAGCTAGATCCAGCTCTAGCTGTAGATCAGGAAAATATGAGAATCCCGGAGGGTTTACCATATCCCTGTATGAGGCCACTGCTGCAGCAGAAGTCAGTGAAAGGTGTCAATGCAAGTGAAGTTTGGTTTCCTCAGGAGGAAGGGCCCCTTCCTCCAGCAAGAGAGAACAGGGGAATTGGCACTTTACATTTGTCAGTCCCTTTTCATCTGCCCAGACGAGGCCATTCCAAGTCTTAGGACCACTCTTTCCCATCCACTGCACTTACCTCAGCATAGGAGGCCATGCAGGGTTGTCCAGTTACCTGTTCCTGCATCTCTCAAGCCTGTTAGATTCACATCTCATGCTTGAATCTCAGCCATATGTGCCCTATTGCTACAGAGGAAATAAATTATTTCAAAGCTTCCCACGTAACTTTCTGATTCTCCACTTATTCCTTGGGCTGGGATTTCAATGCCTTAAGTTATTTCTCTCTCTCTCTCTCTTTGTGGATCTCTAAATTTCCTTCTATAGTAGAATTATTATAATCACTATTGTTTCCATAGCTATTAACTGGCACAGTAACATTATTGCCCCATGTCTTGCTTTCCACCTTCAGTCCATTTCATGACAAAATTGATAATTAGGTTTAAAAAAATGCATAGCGACTGCTTGTTACAAACTAAAAGAGTCCCATTGCTATCCAACAAGGAGGCTACATATGCACTTGTCATATAATTGAGGAACCCAATTTGAGGATCCCCTTCCTGTGGCCACTTCTGATACCAAAATGACTGCACCATTTAGGACCCAAAGAAAAAGCAGAAGGCACACCCAAAGTGTTTAACTGAGGAGAGTTTGAAGAAGGAGTTATTTACAGAGATGTGTGCTAGGTGTAGAGATGGTGAAATATCCAGGAAGTAACAAAGAGAAGACACCATTACCAACCTAGCCTAAAGGACAGTGTTGGCGGAGAATGGG
>JAQZBX010047630.1:9247-20516 GCA_029593785.1 Cabassous unicinctus
TGTATTACAACTGTTTTTCCCTCTCCATGCCCTACTAACAAGGAGATGATGATGGGCAATGACTATCTCAGTGTCTTCTTAATATCCTTTATCTTCTTTCACTTCATTAAGTTGTTTCATATTTGTTTGGACATCCTTGATTAGTTGTTCCATGTTCTACATTTCCTTCTGTTTTTTTTAGTTTGTTCATTAGACTGGGCCATGTCTTTCTGTTTTTTAGTATGTCTTGTAATATTTTTGGTTGGTGTCTAGGTATCTGTTTACCTTGATGGGCTTACACAAATGGTTAGCTGCTTTCTACTCCTGGATTTTATTTGTTTTGTTTTGTGTTAAGGTTCCTCTTTGACACTTGGTTCCACTTTTTCTATATCTTTGTAGTTGTCTGTGTTCCTTTGAAAAAATATTAGAACAAAGAAAAGGAAAAGGAGAAAAAGAATAATAATAATAATTTTTTAAAAGATAGGAAAGGAACCATAAAAGACCCAGGAAAAAATAAGTAATAAGAGTAAAAAATCATTTAAAAAATACAAAGGAATAAGAATAACAAAAGTGGAATAAAAAATGAAACAAGAAAAAAATAGAATAAAATAAAAGACCAGAAACATGAAAAGCGGAGGAGAAGAAAAAAATGAAGACCAAACAAGAGAAGGCGGAATGAAAGAAAAGCAGTAGAAGAGGAGAAAAAGAAAGAAAGAAAGAAAGAAACTAAGGAGAAAAAAATAAGGAAAAGAAACAAAAATTAACAAAGAAAGAGAAAAAACAATAAACCAAAAAACACATTAAAACAACCCAGGAAAAAGAGGCTACCCTCTTAGGCCCCTAGGAACCATCTGAAGCTGCCGGTGCTCATCAATCAATCACCCTGCAGCCTGCCTCCACAGGTACCATACCAGGCTTTTGCAGATAAAATAAAGAATAAAAAATTAAAGTAATAATAAAAAATATAAAATAAAAAATCCAAAAGCTTTAAACTAACAAACAAAAAAATTCATTCTATAAGTTCCCTGTCACAGGGTAACAGCTGGGTGCCTGACAACCAGTGGATCAATCTCTGGATCCCTTATCTTAGGAGGTACCAGCCATGAACCAGGGACCTAATATATGTGAGACAAGTGTTCATACACTGAGCTACACCCACTCCACAGGTTAGTTAGGGTTCTGAAAACTTATTTGGCTCTCCCTGCCGCCTTTTCCCATGGGCAAGTTAGGCTTCTAACAGTTTGCCAGCTATCTCTTCTGACTTCCTTCTCTCCCAGGCTGGTTAGGTGCTTCTCTCCCACCTACCCCCTCATTGATCTAGTTCCTCTCTCTCAGAGCACTTGGGTGTGACAACCTGCCTCATCAGATCCCTCCTTCCTTCTCTCTGTGTCCACCTTTTTTTGAGGTTCAAAAGGGGCTCAGCTGGCCAAACTCACTGAAAAGTAACCACTCTCTGCTCTCCAGAAGACCCCTCTTCCTGCCAGGGAGGAGGACTTTCTTTCCCCATTTAGTTGGCTGCAGAGAGCCAGGGGTTTTACCGAGGCTATTCACCTTGAGGGTGGGGTATATATGCCATTTCCTGCCACAAGGGTGAGTAACTCAGGAGTCTTCACTTGACCTCTTTGTCTCTCTGCCCCTCTCCCTCCTGGAAGATGCTCGGCACTCTCCTCCTGTTCTGCAGATCCCCAAAGTAGAAATATCAGATAGCTTTTTACCCTTCCTCTGTTTTTTTTTTTGTGTGTGTGTGTGTGTGTGTGTGTGTGTGTGAGTTGAGCCCTACCTACTTACTCTGACGCCATCTTCCAGGAAGAAGCTCTATTTATTCTTAATAAAAATCACTCACCCACTTTATAGCCTAGTGGTGGAATCAGTGATGTAACAAATAATAATTCAATGTGATGGATCAATGATAGAAACATGCAAATAATCTATGAGTACAAAGATTAAAGGCATATAATAAACTTATCCTAACAGAGTACAAGGAACTCAGATGAACTTCTTGAGGAATTTATGCTATGATTACTCATTACAGTCCTGTAGGAGAAGAGAGAGCTAATATTCTAAGCAGAAGGAATAACAATTTCAAATAAATGGAGATAAGGGGAAATCCAGAATACTTAAGAATCAGTAAGAAGCATGATGTGGGAAGAAGAAATAGGAAAGTATTTGATGATATTGAAATTTTGGAACAAGATAATGAGTTTTCTTTGTATTCCATACTAAGGAGTTTGGACTTTACCCTGAAGTTGATGAGGGCCATTGCAAGAGTGGATTATGATATTGAAAAATTTGTTTTATGGATATTTGCCTGTCAGCAATATGGATGATAGAGTCAATAAGTAACAGCGGGAGCAGACAGAAAATGAATGAAGTAATCTAGATGAGAAGCAATATGAATATTTCAAGTTATTGGTAGTAGGAATGAAAAGAATGGAATGAACTAAATACATATTATAGTACTGGCTGGATTTGTTGTCTGGATATGAGGAGTTATTGAGAAGAAAGAGTCAAAGATGTCGCACAAATTTCTAGCTATCAACTTAAGAGATCATGTTGCCATTAGCTACATAAGAAATAAAGATAAAATTGGGGATAGAAGGGATCATGTATTAAGTTTTACAATGTTGGCTTTAAGATGCTGCATTCTTCTATGGAGATTCCTGGTGGAATATACAAACCTGAAGACCAGAAAAGCATGGACAAATATTATGGATTTTTGAGTTGCTAGAGATAAGAGCCCCACAGGTGGATCAGATTGTTCAAGGAGAGGGTATAAAATGAGAAAATAATAAAGAGAGCCAAGGATGCAGCATGGGGAAACACAAAAGTTGTCTAAATAGAGAAAGGCAAGTCGCGGTGGGGCGAGGAAGTTGAGAAAGTAAATATTCACACCTATTTTAGGAAGCTTCTATTTAAATGAAGGAGACAAAGTCTAGCAGAGCAACTGAGAACCGCAAATGAGAGAAATATTGCTTCACATTTTCTTTCATGTGATATTTAAATTACTGAACAAAGCATTTCATACAGATTTAAGAACTTCCTTGCCTATGAGGGTAGGTCAATTAAACATTACAATGAATTATTGTAAACAGTTTGTGGAATCCTTTCTTCTAGGTTTATCCGTCCAAATTACTTGTAAAATTTGCCTGCAGGTAAGGAGATGAAGCATTACATAAACCCTGGAGGCCCCTTACAACTCGGGGGGCACTGTCATTAGTTTTTCCTACTTTAATTAGGCTTCTAAGGAGCAACAAAGAAAGGCCAATGTAACATTTCCAGAATCTTCCTGGTTATAAAGATGATAAAATATGAGGGGAAAAATAAACACTAATGACAAGTAAGCCTTTACCACAATTTCTTTATCCAAAAATACTTTCAGTCAAATTCCACTACAATTTTCACATTCTTTACTTGCTATTGTTTTATTTGTTAGTATGTTTCTACTTGACTTAAACAATTGGTCTCATTCATCAGTTTCTTGTACACTAATATATGCCATTATAAATTAATTAATCAGCCAAATAATGAATGGATTGAAAACACATGCTGACTTGCTTTTTTTGCTAAATACAGTAACTTTTAACAGCTGAAAACTTTCAAATACCAGTTTTTTCTTTGTTTACTTTAATACACTATTTAATCCTTTCCTTTTGTCCAGCAAACAAACAAGAGGGATATGGAGAGTTTCTTTGATATCCTCTGCAGTGTCCTACTTTGGTAAAACCAGCTCAGTTATAAACAAAAGATTAAGCTGTTTTGAATTATTTTTCCCCAGCTCTTTCTTCAAGAGTATGGTGGAGTCACTTAAGGCTTTCTGGGTAACAGGATCAGCAGGGGATCACATCTCCACCTGCACAGGCAAAATTACAGATCCCTTCTACACTCAGCATTGGCATGAACATGCAACAGACTCATACAATAGATGTTCAGAGTATGGTTGCTTTGTAATTCAATAAAATCCTCAAAACTGTTCTTTTGATAAATGTAAGAGAATCAAAGAGGGAGCTCCAAAAGAATAGAATTGACAAATACCAGATCTTGAGAGGGACCTGAAAACAATCTGCAGTCTGAGAAGTCACATTCTACTCTGTTTCTCACTTCTGCTTTCTGAAAGAACTCCTTATATCTGATCACATGGTTGTTTAATGAGCTGCCTGGCTTTAAATGAGTTAATGAACCTTTGTTTGTGGGGAAAAAAACAACAACAGGGAACACAGGGCTTTATGTGAATAGAAAATGGATTATTGCTTCATTTGTACCTACCAGAATATCAGTTGAAAGCTTTATCCTACTGATACATTAGAGGTAATTTTGAGTGAAGAAATTGATCATACACTTTTTAGATTTTCTAGAACAATTGTTTTCAATAAAAACTGTAAGAAGTTACATCAAAGTTTCTGTTTGAAAGATTGGGAGAGAGAGAGACCACAGTTTCACTTGCTTAGCCTCACTTGGGCCTCCTTATACCCATGGAAGTCTCTGTGGCCTCTTCTTGGAAGACATTTCCCAAGACACATTTTGAAATTCCTTGATATAATCTACTACTTTCTCATATTCCTTTCCTCTCCTAACTTTGGTTATTTTATTACTTGTGATCTCTTTGGACTGACTAACAATCAAAGCACATTATTAGAAGCAAATTTCATAGAAATCATATATCATATTTGTAGAAGGAAGAGAAAATTACTGGCCTTAACAGATTGCCTGTTTGCTGTGAACATTAAACTACATATATCTATATATATCTACATATATATATATATCTATATATATGTAGATATATATATTTTCCTCTTACAGCATCTGATACAACATATGCTAAATACATGTGAATTTTCTTCCTTCCTGTTTACTTCCTTCAAACACTCTCTTTCTCAAATAAATCAAATAATCTTGTGACCCCACCAAGACGATTTTAAAAAAGAAATTTTTATTTAATGTCACTATTCCTATAGTAAGAACCTTAGCTGTATTCTGAATAAGGGCTACAGAAAATGGAATTGAAAGCAATTCTCTTAACGTGGAATTTTAGGACCTACAGTGCCTTAATGGGATTAGCTCCCACCTTCCAAATTCCATCAATGTGATGCTAGAGAGACAATGGAATTTAAATTCATAGCAGCTCCATTTTATTTGAGTGGCATTAGAAATAAAAACCATCAAGCAGGTAATCAGATTAGTTTCTCACTTTTTGCCCAAACATCAGGATGCTATCTATGACTTTGCAGGTTGTGCAGTATACAATGCTGCCATATCTTAGAGGACACCAATTCCACTATAGACGTAGATTTGTATATTTATTACAACCATTTTTTTGTCAAATAAGAGAAAAATTCCAAATCTAACAAAATCAGAAGAGGGTCTCCAGGTAGGGGTTTCATGACCAAGAGTTGTCCCTGCAGACCCATTCTCCACCCATCTGCACCCATCCTTACCTTGCCTACCGAGAGTCTTGAGAAGCAGGCTTCTTTATCCTACAGAGTCCCCATGCCCTCTAGCTTCCTGCCGGGGTTTAGCCAATGAGAAGTCTGAGCAGAAGATGCAAAGATGAGAGGAGAATTGGTCAGAGTAGCTCTTTCCCTGCCTCACCCCTCTCAAAACAACCAACTCCATGTGATTCTCCTTCAGTGTTCCAATTTTAAATCACACTCTTGTCCATTTGCGCTGTCTAACAGACTGAGGGATTTTCATCCTGGGTTATTGCACCCACAAATTTATACATGATCTCATTGTAAATAAATATCCCTGATCTTATTATATTTTAAGTGTACTACTTGTTTCCTGACAACCAGAGGAAACATTCACCCATAGGCATGGTATGTGCTGGACCTTCATGTACTCATGATACAAGTTCATGGCCTTAGACCCACTGATACGTGACTTTGCTACTTTCTCCCTAATAGATAAAAAAGGAAGCAATGTGAATTTGAAAAGAAGAAAAGTATGAATAAGGACTAAGACCATCCTAAAAAATCTAGCACCCATGTTTATGTTCATCTTTAATAAGAGAGAAATAAACATTCTTAGATTTTGCTTTCTACTGTGAAAAACAACTCTAAAATGTAAAACAACACTCTTGACATGTATTTAAAGTGCTTAGTGCTGAAAACATAGATGTTAAACCATACAAAATTTTAAAATATGAGTTTTATATCTTAACCTCAAACCCCTGGTTCCATTGTCTTTTTAGCAATTTACTTTTTTTTTCCTGTTTGGATAGCTATCAGAAGATATTGTAAAATATTCTAGAAATAATCAAATATCTAATTATAAATATCTGAAATATTAAAAATATCCTAAAAATATGCTTATGCCTCAGGTTTCTGATTTGTCCATTTACTGTCACTTGAGTATGGTGATTCCTCCTTCTTAGACAACAAATCCAGTTGTGTTTAATTTAAAATGGGAGAAAATTAAAAATAATCTTATACTAATCCATACATTATACACAAAGATGGCATTATTTATGTTAAACCCTGATTGAATTTATTAATCCTAGGAAAAATTGATAATGAGAGTGAAATCTTGGCCTCAGGAAGGTAACCTTGGTAACAGTTTGGCTTGGTTTCCATAGTTACAAAGAACACAGCTGAGAGACCCACAAAATCAGAATTTCCTTTGATTGGTAGAGTCTCAAAAATGCTGATTTGGAAATTAATGGTGCATTGTAAAAGATTTTCCTTATGAGGAAAAAGACACTTAGTATAATAAATAGCACATTGATAATTAGACAGATATGCCTTTGAAATTTGATGAAACCTCCCTTTGCTCCTTCACAAAAATTTGGGTAGGATACATAAATTTATAGCAGCATGAATCTATAAAACAAAATCTCTGTTCCTGATTAATTGGACAAAATACATTATATTGTCTATAACGTACTTTTAAAAATTAGCTTAAACATTTATTAGTTGATTTCAATTGCCATCAACTCAAAAGACTTAAAGCAGATAAGTTTGATGTTTCTGTATTGTTTTATATTGTTTAGTAGGCAAAAAAAGTATGCTAATAGAACAAATCTAGAGTATAATAATTTTCTATGTAGGTATATGCATGTGCTCAGGTATATCATGTTATGTGAAACTTGCTTTTCTTGTTAAGTAGCTATCATACTTACTATCAAAAACAACACAGAAACTGAATCTATACTTAAATTACTGGTAGAAAATACAATAATGCATGATTTTAAAGATCCATTTCTAAGCCTAGAGTCATTTTAAGATATTTCCTCTCAATTTGAAAAGAAGAAAACTGAGAAAGGAAAAAGGCTAGGAAAAATGTTAACAGACCTCTATATTCTTAGCCCCTCCCTACCATGTCAATGTAACAGAAGTAGGGAAAATGTCCAAGATTCTTCATTGTAGATTTTCCCAGAAGGAAGGAACTTTAAAGGGAAGATAAAATAAACAGTCTTTCCCAGTGTGAAGTATCTCCAACTGGGAGGCAAAGCAGGTTAAGACAAATAATTTTTTAAAAAATAAGACAAGCTCTGGGAGAGGAGAAGGCCCAGGTGAAATGGGTCTAGGCACCTTAATTCCAATCATGTATTTCCCTTTACCATGCTGTGCCCCAATCCTCCAAGCCCTAACCTCCACAGTCAGTAGACTAGCTATTCCAGAAATTCTGTTTCCACTTTTGTTTCCATTTCTGTTTTTCTTCCAGGGATTGCAAGAGAGTGGAAAGGACTGCGGGAGGAACCGACATAGAATTATCAGGCTAATCACCTCAGACAGGGGCCTACAGAATCCCACTCTACTTTAGGTAAAAAGTACAGACCACATGACAGAAACAGGATGCACAGTCAACTTAGGAGAATGAAATCTGATATGAAATAGTTCACAAAAATAGAAAAGGGAACACAGAGACCAAATCCTATAAATAAGATATCACAGAGCCTACCTTGAGTTCTCCCTTGACCCGCATGGCCTCGAGCTACATAAAAGTAATAATACCAAAGTGTTAGAGCTCTGTTTGTTTTAAATCAGATCAGAAAAGAATATCAGGGAGAATTTACTAACACTGCATCAGAGAAATTAGAAGGCCTCGATAAAGACAGATGAAAGAAAGCAGCATGTCAGCACTGCAAAAATATGATTGAAAGTAAAAAAAGGAAGATGAGAGAAAGAGAGGGAAGAAAGAAAAGACAGATGCAAAGAAGAAGTTGGCTGAAAGGGAGATAAGAAGGAACAATGGCATACAAAAGTGAAATAAAAAATCAACTTTGGAAGACAAAATTTAGCTAAGAAAATAAAGAAAAATTTCTTAGTGCTTCTTGCCAAAGAAGAACATTTAAGTTCCATGGTGTCAATATACTGGTTAACATTGTACAATAAGTTTACAATGATAAAACAGCAGAATAAAATGAAAAGGGGAAAATGCAGAGCTAAGGACACTAACTAAGGGGACAAAAGCAGCAACAGAACTGAAATCACAGATTAAGTGTGTAACCAAGAGAAGAACAGGTAACATAGGAAAAACAGGTAACAGAATAGATATCATAGAGAGCCCTGAAATAATAATGTGAATGCAGAGAAATAAGAAAAAGTGATTAAAGCAACTGGAAAAAAGATAATTGATGCATTATTACAGAGCAGGTAATAGTGATGAAACTTAGAATAACCCATATATCTGAAGTAGAAAGCACAGCTAATGAAACAGAAAAGTATTTTTACAAGGGCATTTTCTGATATAAGGGAATAGATGAGCGAGTGGATCAAAAGGTTATGTGCTTCAAAAAGAAGTGCTACAAAACAATTAGCTATCTAACATGTGGTTGTCAGATTTTTGAACTTCAAGGATAAAGAAAGAATTATTCCATCATTTATGCAAGAAAAGCAAAACATTTATAGTGTGGAGCAGGCCTGTTCTCCATAGACATCCACATAAATATTCAAAGATGATAGGAGCAGGTTCTGTAATGATCTAAGGAGGAATGACATGGAACCCATGGATGCTATACCCTATAAGCAAGTATTAAGGCAACAGAAAGAAATGTTCAGATATGCATGAACATTCCAGGGGCCCTTCTGGAAAAAACTACATCTTGACAAATCCAGCCGCTCTTAATATGGTGAAGCTGTACTTAGAGGGCTAATGGCAAACATTGAAAATTTTAAAATATAGAAATTAGAATAAACATCACAATACAGGTTACAGAAATTAACTTTAGACTTTATTATGTACACATGATCAATATGTAAGGTTAAGCTCTAAAGATTAGAAATATAATCTATAACATTCAATCCAAGAGAGGAAAATAAAATGAAGAAGAATAAAGAAAATTTTATCAATCAAATAGGAGGAAAAATATTTTTTTAAAAAGAAGCTAAAACATCATAAATAACACAAAAAATAAAGTCATATAGATTAGTTCAAATAAATCTGAAATTGAAATGACTATAAAAAGAATAAACTTAGTGAAATATAGATATTATCAGATTGGATGATTTTTAAATTAATTATATTCCAGTTTTTCTTTTTAATTTTTCTGAACCTGTGGTCTAGAAATATGACCAACCACATATCTTACTTCATCAACACTATCAGAACCATCTCTTTTAATGTGTTTGATGCATGTCTTTGAATTTGTGTGTGTCCTTGTAAAAGCTTTAGGGCTGTTTGGTGTAGTGTGTTTTACGTACACATAAATGATATCGTACTTTGCTTTCAATCAATAAATATTTATTGTGTGCCTATGAATCAGGCATGTTCTAGATGCTTAGGATACATCAGCGAATTGAGGGAGTTAATCTGTGACTATCTTGTGGAAAAACATCCCAGAAAAAGGGCAAAGACCTAACGTGAAGCATCAAGGAACAGCAAGGGAGCCAGTGTTGCTGGAGTGGAGTGAGCAAAGAGAAGAGAATTAGAAGATACAAGAGAAACCAGACAGTCTAGGGGCCTGTAGAGCTCATTCCAGAATTTGGAGGTGGTTGGATTCTGGATATATTTTGAATGTAGAGCCAAAGGATTTCCTATGTGAGCTATAGGTTATAAGAGAAGAAGAGGAATCAAGAATGACAACAGGAATTTGGTCTAAATAACTGTAAAGATGGAGTTGCCATGAGCAGTGTGGGCGGAGCAGATATTTGGAGGAAGGATGAGAAGTTAAGTTTGCAGGTTGGCTAAGCTGTGGTGGGGTTTGGGAAAGTAAAGTTTTCCTATCTCCAACTGGGAATGCCATATTTTATGTTATCAAAAAACTATCTGGTTAACCTGTCGTTTATGTTCTCTTGGGATTCAGATAATGCACCTATCAAAACTGGTGCAAAGTTATCAGAATCCTGGAGGGTGTTGCCTCTTTCTCTCTCTCTATTTATCTCTTCTCTCTCTCTCTCTCTCATTTTTATTGTGAAGTGTATTTTCATATGTGTGTGTGTGGGGGGGGTTTGAAGAATTATTATAAGGTGAGCACACCACACCAGTTAAGAATCAGAAATATTGCAATGACTTGAGACTCCACTTGCAGGTGGCTACCCATTCACGTACCTCCCTCTTCTCCCTTCTACCAGTCTGATATTTGTGATAGTCATTTGCTTGCTTTATATATATGTATGCCTTTGGTTTAGATACTTTCAAACTTTAGAGAAATGGAATCATTTTATACAAGTGTTTTTCTGAGTTGCTTCTTTCATTCAACACATTCTTGCATTCTAAGAAACACCCATATTGCATGCATGTAGCTATATTTCATTCATTTTCATTTCTGTGTAATAGCTCATTATATATATGCAACTATTTATCAATTCATTTGTGAATTTTGTGAATTTGCTACATTTTGTTTTTTTCCTGCTTTGGCTTATAATGACCAACGCATCGAAAGATATTCTTACATATTTCTTATGATGGAGAGGTGCAAGTGTTTGTTCAGGACATATGTCTAGAAGTGAAATTGTTAGCCTAGAGTATGTGTTTTTTCAAAAAATACTGAATAATGCTAAACTGTTTTCAATATTTTTGTGGCAATACACTCACCCATCAGCAGTCTCTAATAGCCCAAATTTCTCCATATCCTACCAACCCATGAGAAATGTCAGTCTTTTTAATTTTTGCAATTCCATTAAGAGTATAATGGCATCTAGTTTAATTTTTTATTCTGTGTGTATAATAAGACTTTATATGGGTAGAAATTCTAAATATATATTCTGAGATGTAGATATAAGTATATTTTTTTACTTTAAAATAGAAAAGATAACAGTAATTACTTTTGGTGAAAGGAAATAACATGGAGGAGAGAATAATCTTACTTTTCACTTTTCATTTTTCAGTATAACTTTTTTTTTTTTTTTTT
>JAQZBX010047631.1:0-20419 GCA_029593785.1 Cabassous unicinctus
TCTTTCTTTCTTTCTTTCTTTCTTTCTTTCTTTCTTTCTTTCTTTCATCTTTCTTTCTTTCTTCCTTCCTTTCTCTCTTTCTTATTTATTAAATATGTTTTTGTTCACTTACAGAAAAATCATACATATCATTAAGGGTTTCAATGTACCCTCTCTATTATTAAAACTTGTCTAGGTGTGGTATTAACTTACAATTGAAGAAAAACATTTTTATATTGTGCTATTAACTATAGCCCAAGGTTACATTAAGGTTTATTGCTTACAGTGTACACTCATGTTGTTTTTTTTCTTTTAATTTAATTTGTATTACAGTACTATATAAATGAAAACTAAAACTTCCCCTTTTAACTGCATTCAAAATCGTTTTGTTCATATTGCTATGTCAAAGTTCTATGCATTTTAAAAGTTAAACTATTTCAATAATGTAAATGAAAAAATTGAAATAAGAGTCTAAGGAGGTGGATTTTATTTTTTTGTTTGATTTGTTGTTTTGATTTAATCTTCCTAGGGTCATTCGCCATTCATGGACATGAAGTTTGATGTCTTTCCTTATTTTTAGAAATATATATTTCTTCTTATGCACACTGTCTCTCAATTCTTGTGGTAGTATTTAACTATATGTATATTATACCATTTGATATTGTCCCAGTGCTCTTGGATAGTTTCTGCTATTCTTTATTTTTTCTTTAAAATCATTTCCTGTTTCTTTAATTCCTCTTAGCTTAGGAATTATGCTGATTTTTTCCTCATTTGCATTGACTCTACTGATGATCCTGTTGATGGAATTTTTTGTTTCCTATATTGCTCAGGTAGTGCATATGCTTTGTAAAAGTTCTATTTCTAATATTTCATTGGACACTACTTTATAGTTTCCATCCCTATCATGCCATTTCTCATTGTATCTGATCATGTTGTCTGTCTTCTCCACTAGATCTTTTAACCTAGCAATTGTCAATAGTCTTTAGTCAAGAACCACCAATAATATTTTTGGTTGAACAATTTGATTTTGTTATTCATGGTAGTTAGCAAGAACATATAGAGGAAGTGCACCATTTCTAAGAGGGTTTTAGAAAGAGAGTGTAATAGGATTTAGTCTTTAGTTGTGTAACTAGGAAGAGGGTATAAATATCATCATTTGGATGTTGTCAGATAGCAGGAGCAATTCTCTAATTGAGTATCTCAATAAATTTTTTCTTCCATTTGGCAGATTAAAGTAAGTATAAAGCTATAATTGATAAAGTAAAAGCAGTTTCTAATCTAGTAACAAAGGATTAGGAGGATATTTGGTATTTCACAGGTCCCACAGTGATCTTATGTGAAGGTATCCCAGACTGCACCAGTCTTTCTTATGAACACTTGGTAGTGACCAACAGAGAAGATAATGAGAGTGAATGCAAATCTTTCAATTTGTAGTTCCCTGTTTTTCCAAATGGCACTCTAGCTTAGACTTGGCTTTAACATTTCAGTAAAATTCATTTTTATTATTCCCATTTTCTTGCTCACTGGACAAATCTTTCTCCCAACCTCTGTCAAAGGTGAAACCGTTCATTTGGTTCATCTCTTCTTTGAGTGACTTGACATGGCTTGGTATTTAATTTCTTGAATATTTCCATCCTTATATTTCAGGTTGGCTCATTAAAAACTAGGATTTTGTAGTTTAATGACTTTTTAAAAACAATTGTATTCACACATTGTACTATCCATCCAAAATGTACAATCAATGGCTCTCAGTATAATAACAGAATTGTACATTTATCACCACAATCAATTTTAGAACATTTTCATTAGACCAAAAAGAAAAATTTCATATCCCTTATATCCCCATTATTGACCGTTAGAATTGGTATAGTACTTTTATTCTAATAATAAACTTTAATTTTTTAGAGAAGTGTTAGTTTACAGAAAAGTACACTAAAATATAGGGAATTCCCATATGCCCCCGTCCAAAACCCAGACACATGGTTTCCACTATTATTAACACCTTACATTTGTATGGAACATTTGTTACAATTGATGAACCAATATTGAAGCATTGTTTCTAACCAAACTCTATAGTTTTTGGTTCACACTTTGTGTTGCACAGTTTTCTAGGCTTTGACAAATGTATAATGTCATATGTCCATCATTGCAGTGTCATACCAATTTCACTGCCCTAAAAATGCCCTGTATTCCACCTACTGATTCTTCCCCCTCCCTTCTGAATATCTGGCCCCTACTACTTTTTTTTAATCAGTGTTACAATATCTTCTATTAACACAAGATAACAACTACAATAACTCTAAGTCTCCTTTGTCTGTGGTTGCACTACATGCTCATATATTTTCATTCCTCAGTCTTGAGGGATTTAGGATGATGTCCACTCTGACGGTTTCAGGCTGTGAAGTGACTTAGATATTATGGAGCAGATGGAAGGAATTGTTTA
Organism: Cabassous unicinctus; assembly: GCA_029593785.1. Taxonomy (NCBI): domain Eukaryota; kingdom Metazoa; phylum Chordata; class Mammalia; order Cingulata; family Chlamyphoridae; genus Cabassous; species Cabassous unicinctus. Next base: position 2,423 of record JAQZBX010047631.1, read on the forward strand.
GCTTGCAGTTATAGATACTCCTTGTGTTTTGATATGGGACTTGTCCATCACCATTGTTTTATCAGTTTTCCAGGGCAAGTCAGAAGAACTGGATAGTAGGAGTGGGCTGCAACTCTGCTGGGATTCAGTGCTCGTTCAGCATATGAACAATCCAAAGATTTAAGTATCTGAGGGATATATTTTATGGGTATATTGAGAATTACAGGTTTAAATGAAAGAGATAGAAGAATCATGAATACAGGAATTATGAATGAATAGAACTTTGTTATATTGAGGAAATAGTTTATCATATATTCTTCAATCAGGCCCACTGAGGGGGTGTTGATTTTATGTGACTATGTGACTTGCCTTTAGCATCTGGATCTCCCTAAAGCCCTCCCAGGAGCACTCTTATTTGAGGCTTTGTTTACTGTGCCAGTTAGTAAAATCTGCTAGAGACCTGTATAAGCATAACCTCCAGATGACCTCCCAACTTGCAATCTCTTAGCTATAAAATGTCTTTTTTATTGAATGTTTCCCTGTTTTGGTCAAGCTCTTATATCAACTGTATCACTGGTTAGCACTCAGCAATAATTCCTAAGTGCCAGAGAGACTCATCCCAGGGAGTCATGTCTCACAACAGGGGAAATGTAGTATGCACATTTGCTGTCTTTGGCTTAGAGAGAGGCCACATTTGAGTAATAAAGAGATTTTCAGGAGGTACTTCTTAAGCATTAATTTAAATTAGGCTAAAGGGTTGTGGGAAGATGGTGGCAGTCTAACAAACAGAGCTGAGTGCTCTCACAAAAATGACAGAGAAAGAACCAAAAGCTGTCTGAGGGACCTAATTTGGGGGTCACCAGACCAGGACAGTGTTACACAACTCCTAGTAGGGTGGGGGATAGAGAGATGAAAAAGCTGAAATGAAAAACATGAGTTACCAAGCCCCTGTGGTGGCTGGAAAGAGCTCATCTCCCCACCCCCAAGATATTAAGCTGGGGGAAAACCCCTTGCTCACTGCAGCCAACTGAGAGAGGAGCAGACATCTTCCTCCCTGTCAGCTGTTTCAAAGGAAAAGGGAAGGATGTCAGGGTGCTTTTCTTCTGTGAATTCAGCCAGCAGAACAAGCTTTGAATCTCTGATCTGGGGATTCAACACAGGAACACAGGAAAGCTGAGACTGAAACACCACTGTGGAAAGATGTGCTGACTTGTCCCATCTGCTGGAACATCTGGAAGTTGCATGGACAAAAACTTCATGCTTTCTCTGTCCATTCCCTGAGAGAAAATCTTTGAGCCATTACTGAGTCCCTAGCCTGATTTTGAAAACATAAAATGACAATTTTAAAGACTGAGAATAAATTGAACCAAATATCAAAGAAGAGCGGAGAAAAAAAATAGGCAAGAGAGAGAAATTAGCCATCAGAGTAATTTTATACCTAAACATCAACAAAAAATTGCAGTCTATACTAGGAAACAAGAAGAGATGGCTCAGACAAAAAACAACAACAACAACAAAAAAAACCACACAAATATCCTGAAGAGATACAGTATTTAAGACAATTAATCAGTGATAATCACACAATGCTCTTAAATCAATTCAAAGAATTTAAAGAAAATATGACTACAAAAGTAAAGGGCATTAAGAAGACATGGGGCGAGCATAAATAACAACTTGAAAGACTGCAAAGAAAAGTAACAGAACTTATGGAAATGAAAGATACAATGGCTGAGATTAAAAATATATTAGAGGCACATAAGAGCAGATTTGAATTCCTTGAAGACCGAATTAGTGATTTCAAAGACAGAACATCTGAACTGGAAAAGACAGGAGAACAAAAAGAGAAGAAAATGGAAAAAATGGAACAGGATCTCAGGGAAATGAATGGCAATACAAAACACACAAACATTCTCATTATCAGTGTCCCAGAAGGAAAAGAGAATTGAAAAGGGGTAGAAAGAATATTTGAGGAAATAATGACTGAACACTTCCAAACCCTTATAAAGGACATAAATATCAATATCCAAGAAGGATAATGCACCCTAAACAGGATAAATCTGTATAGACCTACCCTGAGACACGTAATATTCAGAATTACAAATATCAGTGATGAGGATTCTGAAAGCAGCAAGAGTAAAGCAAAGCATCACAAACAAGGTAAATTTAATACGAATAAATGCTGACCTCTCATCAGAAGCCATGGAGGAGAGAAGAAAGTAGTATGATGTATTTAAAGTACTGAAAGAGCAAAAACTGCCAACCAAGAATTTTGTATCTGATAAAGCTGTCGTTCAAAAATCAGAGTGAGTTCAATGTCTTCACAAAAAACATCCCTTATAGAATATGTAACCAAAAGATCAGATTTTCAGGAGATACTAAAGAGAGCACTGAAGCGTGAAAGTAAAAATACAAGGGAGAGAGATTTGGAGAAGAGTTTATAAATGAAGATTAAATAGAAGGATAAACCAAAGGATAAAATGATAGATAATAGAATGATAAGAGAACAAAGAGCTGAAGGACAAAATATATGAAGAAAGTAATGCCTTTAGGATGAAGAACAGGACAACCAGCAAGATGGTAACAAAGTAAGGTGCTCCTAGAATCAGCTCTTGATACAGGCAGTTAGTAATCACCAAGAGTTATCTAAAGCACTTCTTTGGGGCTCCAGGAGGCCAGAAGTGCATTCTGCAACATCCTTGAAAGAATGGAAGGAGAAGACTGCCCATCTGCAAAGAAGATTCCTAAGTAGAGCACTCCATGCTTCCAGGCTGGTGCCCATCCTCCACTGGAGGCACAAGCCACCTCAGGAGCTATTCCGTGGCTGGAATTGGAAGCTACACTTCCCAAAAATGGGGGAAGAAGAGATGGTTGGGCACCAACTTCAGCTATTGATTAATAAATTTGGTGGGCTAAAGTATAATCCTAAAAACAGCTAAAATTTGAACCTATCCAGGTCAGAAAGAGATCAGTAATTGCCATCTTGACTCTGTGCCTGACATGAGGGAAGAGAGGGCTGAATGAAAATCACAGTGCTGGTAGGCAGCGGCTTATTTTCATCCAGATGAGATTGCAGCTGTAGCCTAAGCCACAGGCCCACCTCATGCAGGGAGGATGCTGTGGGGAGGTGCACCAACCTCTCCGGGAAACTGCAGACCACTCCGCAGAGGCCAGTGATCATCCTACTTTGGTAGCACAAGCCACCCCAGGAGCTTTTCTGTGGCAGGAATTGGAAGATCCATTTCCCAAAAATGGGGAAGAAGAGACAGTTGGCCACTGATTTCAGCTACTGATTAGTAAATTTGGCTGGCTAATGTATAACCCTAAGAACAGCTATTGTTTGATCCTGTCCAAGTCAGAAAGAGGCTCAGAGTTGCCATTTTTACTCCGTCCCCAGCATGAGGGCAAGCCAGGCTGACTGAAACTCACAGTTTTTTAGAGACCTCTTTCTTTTACCCAGATTGGCCTGCCTCCATAGCCTAGGTCTCAATCCCACCTCCAGCAAGGAGGAAGTTGTCGGGCCCTGCACCAGTCTACCCAGGTAACTGAAGGTACATTTGGCAGACACAGACTAAATAATTGGAAGTCTACTGAGGCAACTGCATCATCTTGAGCCTGCAATGCCTAGATTGCTGCCCATACCTGCAGCTCCATCCCTGCCCCAGGCAGGGGAGAATGGTGCATGGATCTTCATCAGTCTCTCTGGGCAACTGCAGTCTAGGCTTCCATGAGTAGAATTATTCTACACAGATGTGGCTCTGTCCCTATCTATGGGAAAGGAGAAAGTTGGGGGAAGCTTCTTTGGTCCTTGGGGTAATAAGGGCAGCTTGAGCCTCCTCAACATATAGCACCAACTACATTTTTGGCTCTTACTACACAACCAACAAGGGAGAAAGGGCAGGAAGCCCTAAAGTAAAGAGAAAAACAGAACCCAGAATAAATACTCTATAAAGCCAGATGCCAAGACACCAACAAAAATTACAATTCACACCAAGAAACAGGAAGATATGGCCCAGTTAAAAGGACAAGATAAGCCTGCAGATGACATAAAGGAGTTGAGACAACTAATCATAGATGTTCAAACAAATCTCCTTAATAAAGTCAATGAGATGGCTATAGAAATTAAGGATATTAAGAAGACATTGGATGAGCACAAAGAAGAATTTGAACACATATATAGAAAAATAGCAGATCTTATGGGAATGAAAGGTACAATAAATGAAATTAAAAATACGTTGGAATCATATAATAGCAGATTTGAGGAGGCAGAAGAAAGGATTGGTAAGCTTGAAGAAATGGTCTCTGAAAATGAATATACAAAAGAACAGATGAAGAAAAGATTGGAAAAACTTGAACAAGTTCTCAGGGAATCAAACAACAGTAAGAGACATGCAAACATACCTGTCATGAGTGTCCCAGAAGGAGAAGAGAAGGGAAAAGGAACAGAAGGAATTTTGGGAGAAATAATGGTAGAAACTTTTCCAGCCCTATTGAAGAACATAAATATCCATGTCCAAGAAGCATGACATACTCCTATCTGAAAAAATCTGAACAGACCAACTCTGAGACACATATGAATCAGAATGCCAAATGCCAAAGACAAAGAGAGAATTCTGAGAGCAGCAAGAGAAAAGCAATTCACAACATATAAGAGATATACAATAAGCTCATGTGCTGATTTCTCATCAGAAATCATGGAAGCAAGAAGACAGTGGTATGATGTATTTAAGATACTGCAAGAAAAAAATTTCCAGTGAAGACTCTTTTATCTGGCAAGTTTGTCTTTCAAGCATGAGGGTGAGTTTAGAATATTCACATATAAACAGAGACTGAGAGAGTTTGTAACCAAGAGACCAGCTTTGCAGGAAATACTAACGGGCATGCTACAGCTTGAAAAGAAAAGACAGAAGAGAGAGGCCTGGAAGAGAGTTTAGAAATGAAGATTATATTAATAAAAGTAACTAAGAGTGTCAAATGAGTGGTGAAATAAAATATGACAGATAAAATTCAAATATTCAGGTATAAACTTAACCAATGATGTAAAGCATTTGTATTCAGAAAATTGCAACTCGTTGTTAAAAGAAATTTTAAAAAGACCTAAATAATTGGAAGAATATTACATGTTCATGGACTGGAAGATTAAATATCTTAAGATATCAATTCAACTCAAATTGATGTACAGAGTCAATGCAATCCCAATAAAAATTCCACCAGCATTTTTTAAATATATAGAAAACATGATTATCAAATTTATTTGGAAGTGTAAGGGGTCCTGAATAAACAGAAACATCTTAAAAAGGAAAAGCAAAGTTTGAGGACTCTCATTTCCAGACTTAAATTGTATTACCTAGCTACACTGGTAAAAACAGGTTGGTACTGGCATAAAGACAGGCACATATATTTGTCCTGTCTCTATGTTGCTTCCTAGAGTGGGATCTATTTTGTGTCTGATTTCTTTCACTCAACGTCATCCATGGTGCTGTGTGTTATGAACTTTGCAAGAACACATTCCAAAAGATGCAAAAAATGAGGACAATACAGTACATTTTTCACCAACTTAAATATATTTAAATTAAATGACTGTCCTTTACAAAAAAAAAAGAGACAGGCACAAAGACCAATGGAACTGAACTGAAGGTTCAGAAACAGACCCTAACATCAATGGCCCAGTGATTTTTGATTTGCCTGTCAAATCCAACCAGCTCAGGCAGAACAGTCCATTCAACAAGTGGTGCTGAGAAAACTGGCTATCAATAGCAAAAGATGGAAAGAGAACCCGTATCTCACATCTTATAAGAAAAATAACTCAAAATGAATGAAAAAAACTAAATATAAAAGCAAAAACAATAAAGCTTCTAGAAGAAATTATAGGAAAATATCTTCAAGACCTGGTGGTAGGTGGTGGATTCTATAAGGAGAATAGAGGAGGACTGAGAGGGACTACTGGTATTTAATGTATGTAGAAGTTTTTATTAGCTTTACTGTTGAAGTGTGGAAATGTACAGAGTTGATGGTAACACATTACAGTGTGTAACCGCTGGTTTATAGATAGCATGTGGCTGAAAAATGGTAGTCTTGGGATGTAAATGCCAATTCACAGAAAGCTAGAGAATAATCCACCGACTGAAGAGAACAGTAAACCCAGATGTGGATCAGAATTGTGGTTAATGGTACAGATGCAAAAGTGTCTTTTGAAAGCCAGAGCAGATGTACATCTCTATTGCAGGGTGGTGGGAATGTGGAGAAATATGGGAAAAATACAATTGGAGTGACCTATGGACTGTGGTTAACAGTAATAATATAATATTTTTGCATCTATGCCAAAGATGTACTTTGTTATTAATAGGGAGTATGGAAAATGTGTGCCAAATATATGCTATGGACCTGGTAATAATTGGATGATATTATCTTATAATCCATAACAAGTTTTCCACCACATTGTGGTGTGTTGATAGAGGGGTGTAGTTGGTAATTCTGCATATGTGAATGATTGTTTTGTAAGTTTAAAACTTCTATCATAAAAATATATTTAAAAAATAATAATTGGGTTGGTTGGGGGAAAAATACACCAAATCTAAGCTAAGGACTATAATTAGGAGTAAGATTTTGACAATATTCTTTCATAATTTGTAACAAATTTCTCACAACATTGCAAAGTGTTGGTGGATGGTTGATGTAAGGGGCCCCTGTGTGATGTTATGAATGTTTGCTTTTTAAGTTCACAGCTTTTACTATACACTTATTGTTTATGTATGTTAATGTATAAATGGTATAAAAATAATAATAATAGGGTGGGTTGGGGGAAAATTTGGTTATTAGTAATATTTTGAGGATGCTCTTTAATCATTACGTAAAAATGTTTAACAACAATGCAAGGTATTGGTGGTAGGGTGAGATATGAGAGCCCTGTATGATGTTATATATATTTGTTTTGTAAGTTCACAACTATTGTTATACACTTATTGTTTCTGTATGTTCATGTATGAGTGATATATTTCAATATGTTTTTAAAAAAGAAAGTAATGCCTTTAGGCTAATAACACTAAAAGGTAATATATTGAACTACCCTATTACAAGACATGTACTGATAGAATGGATTAAAAAAAAAGAGCCATCTATATGTTGTCTACAAGAGACCTACCTCAGATGTAAGTACATAACCAGGTTAAAAGTGAAGGTTTGGAAAAATGTATTTCATGCAAATAGTAACCAAAAAAAGAACTGGAGTAGACCAGATAAAAGTAACATAACAAAATTATAGAATATGAACAATAATTACTCAGTGCAACTGGCAAATTGTTCCTGTGATCAGTATTCTGTAATTTTTTCAAATGAAGTAAACACTTGCTTTTAATTGAGGAGAGCTGGAGAAGGATATATTTTTGAGTACTTCATTTTTCTTTAACCCTTTCTTATTCATACTCTTTAATTAAAATACTCTATCTGGATCAATAATAATTTATCATTACTAGAGTTGAACAATATTTTGAATTTTCCTGCCTCATAAAACTATGAATTGGCAAATTGTTATCTGCTATAATTCATTCAAATAAAATGTGAAGATTTCCCAAATAAAAATTTGATTATCTATAAAGAAGTATGGCCTAAATGGAAATTAAATGACTAAACCAATTATTTATTTCATTCTTAGAGATATTATGTCCAATAGCTGTAACATACAAAATAGAGTTATGTTTTAATTAATTTTTTTTATATTTGAATTATTATTTATATTTTTAAATGTGTTTTGCTATGCTATTTTTTAAAATTGATTATGCTAAATCTAACCTGGCTTTGCACTCTTGTTTAAAATTTGTAATTTCTTTCAATGCATTTTTCTATTTATTTTACAATTACAATAAAGGACTTCTTAACAGCTTAAAAAATAGGCTAAATTTCCTTTTTAAAGGAATAAGGTTCATAAGTACAAGCATTAAGATAGTGGACTTGGCATATTGGCCTGTTTTTTTGTTGTTGTTGTTTTGTTTTATTTTCCAGTTTTAGCAAAGGATTTTATTTGGTAATTCATCTGTATTAGCCAAAGGGCTGCTGATGCAAACTACAAGAATTCTGTTGGCTTTTATAAAAGGTATTTATTTGGGGTAGAAGCTTACAGTCAGAAGGCCCTAAAGAGTCCAACTTAAGGTACCATATGAGGTATTTTCTCACTCAAAGTCATTTGCTGCCAATTTAAACAATATGGCAGGTGATGTCTGTGAGATTTCAGTCTTTCTCTCCCACGTAAGTTTCTGTGGGCCCAGCCTGTTGCGATCTGAGTTGTAGACTGAAGGGTTCAACTCTTTCCTGAGGTCAGCTGCTCAGTACTCTGGTCTCTTCAGCTGCAAACTATCAGGTGAATGGCTCTGCTCTCTCCCCAGGGCTCCAGCTTCCAAAACTCAACGCTCTGTGTTTCTCCATGTATTTACTTCCGTGTGAGAGTCTGTTTTATCCACACTAAGGAGTTGGGGACTCAGCCCTGAACGTCCTAATGACGTAGTCAAGTAAAAGCCCTAATATTTATTTATTAAAATGAAAGTGAAACTTCTGAATATAAGACAATCTAATATACCCAGAAGAACCGAACAGTTTACAAACACAATCCAATATCTATTTTTGGAATTCATAAACAATACCAAACTTCCACACCATCTAAAACAGAAAAATTCAGAAAATATCCACCCACTGGAAGCACAGTTCTATAATAAAACATTTTAAGTCATCCTTTCTTCAATATCCAAGGTGTGCCCTTTTATGTTTATCACATTTTAGAGCAAATTGAAGCATAGAAATACTGTATGTGAAGGGCACATGACACATGTTATACAAGCTTCCACCTTGTGTTATACCTCCCTGTCAGTTAAGGGGTGACTTTTTTTGTTTGTTTCACCATTTTGATAGAAATTTATTGCAAAATTTCTCTTCTTTATAGCACATAGCTTAAAAAAAATCTTTCCTCTCACTCTTCTACTTCATTTGGAATAGTACAGAATAGGAAAGTTTTTTTCCCCCCAGATGTGGTTAGAACACTGAATGTTGAAGAATATCTGGTTTACTCAAAGTTCTTGGGTTATATACCTTGGCATTTACCAAGAAAGTTGAATCTCAAGTTCTATTATGCCACAAAATGCCTAACAGAAGAGAGGCTTTGATCAGGACAGCTATTTATACAAAGCTGAGCCATTCTATGATGGAGCAAAACAGGCTTTCTCAAGAATTAATGATACTTAGACTTGTTGATCACAAACCCTGGCATTAGAGTCCAGTCCCAAATAGAGAATATATTTCATAGAGAGCCAGCAGAGTATAGAGATATACAAACAGAATATAAATTTGGTGAAGGCACGAAGTAAAGAATCTCAAGAAGTTTTAGTGCTATTTTAATTTAATAAGCAGGTAGTATAGCAACCTAAAGACCTTGCCTGTGATCACACTAGGAAGTTTTTATGGAATTGCTCAAGGAAAACATTATCAAGGAAAATATTTGGATGCCAAATATCTAATTATGGCTTATTATCCAAAATATTGGAAACAGATCCTTTAACTCAAAGATAAAAAGACAAAAAATGCAATTAAAAATGGACATTATTTTGAGTGAAAGCAAGTGAGACACACAAGGACATATATTGTATGATTTCACTATTATGAACTAATAAAATGAGCAAACTCATGGTGTTAATGGCTAGAATACAGGGCACCAGAAGACAGAATGATGAAAAAGAATGGAAAGCTGAGGCTTAATCTGTACAGAATTGGTAAAAGTATATTTGGAAATGTTTGCAAATGGATAGAAATGATGAAAGCTCATTATAGTGTTTGTAATTAGCAGCACTGTTTTCATTTGCCAAAGGACTGCCAAAGTATTAGAATGGGTATTTATAAAGGGCATTTATTTGAGGTAAAAGCTTACAGTTCCAAGGCTGTGAAAAGTCTATGACAAGGCTGGACTTCTGCTCTCTTCCCAAGTTCAGCTTTAAGCTATCAGGCAGATAGCAGGACTGGTATCTTCTTGAGCTGCTCCGTGGTCCCAGCCTCTTGGGGGCTTCATGCTTAAGCAATCCTTTCTCTTATATTGTAACATCAAATATGATGACTCCCTTTTTACTCTTTCTGCCCTTGTATAAGTCTGTTTATATCAGAACCAGCAAGGTCCTTCAACTGAATTTAATGCAATCAAAGCGTATCACACCCAGAAGATTGGGTTAATTTACAAACATAATATTTCTCTTTCAGAGATTCATAAAATGATATCAAACTGCCACAAGCACTAATATCTGGCAATGATAGTAGTTTAAAGGGAAAGTCTAAGGTCATACACATCACCAGAATTAAAGATAAATAATGAAACATGGAACTGTATAGCATTGTGCACCCTTTGTGGACAATGTGTGTGGTAAATAGTGCATGCATAAGAATATTTTTCTCTGAAACAGAAAAAAAAAATGTATGTTTATACAAGATGTTAATAATAGAGTGACATTTGGGTAATATAGAACCAAAGCAAAATATGGACTGTAAAGAATAGTAATATATTAATACTTTTCCATCAATGGTAATTAAAAGGAAGTGTGCTAAGTGAAAGAATCTAGACACAAAGTACTAACTATTCTTTGACTCCATCTATAAAAAATGTAAATACAAATGAATTGAGATGGAAATAGATGAGCAGTTATGTAGGGCAGAGGAATGACAGAGGGACTGAGAGGTGACTACTAAGGGATAGCATTTTTTTTCTTTTTGATGTAATGAAAATGCTCTAATATTGATTGCAGTGATGAATGCACAACTCTCTTTATACCAAATGGCATTGATTGTACACTTTAGATGAATGTATGATATATAAATGCGTTTAAATAAAATTGATTAAAAATACGCAAAAGACTTGAATAGACACTTTTCCAAAATGACAGATGACTAAAAAGGACATGAAAAGATAGTAAATGTCACTAGCTATTAGGGAAAGGTAAATCAAAACTACATTGATAGAGGCAAGATGCTTGCTGACTAGCTCTCTGAGGACAGCTGATTGGGGACGGGGTCCTGCCTGGGGTTCTGTGCTGTGGGCACACAGAATGAGAGGCTTGGGACATCTATCTGGAGGCAGCTCAGTGGTGTGGATTGCTCGGGAGATTCGTGAGTTTTAACCCTGCCTGTGTAGGTTAACACAGATGGCTGAGCCCCACCCTCAAGGGAAAAGGCTGGTTTGAGCCACTACTCCCGATGGCAACATGGTGAGAGGGAAGCAAGAGCAGGTTGAGGGGTGTGGTGAATCTGCTGAGGAAAGGTGATTTACCTCGCTGCCCACGGATACAACCCAACCACTGCTGGCAACCCTCTCCTCTAAGAGGGAGAGGGTTCCGACAGAAGGTGGAGAGAGGTTTCTTTTCTGTTGATTTGGCTGCCTGGACCCCCTCATAGCTTTGGGGAACAGATAAGCTGGCTTGAAGCAGTGCCAGGCTGAGGGGAGAGGAGAATCTACTGAGAAGCCTGATTTGCCCAACAGCCCGGGGACACTGAGCCTTTGCTCCAGAGGGGACAGAGTCAGCCATTTTTATCATTCTGCACTGACTAGCATCAGAGCTTCAGCTCCCCTGGGGAGACCAGGAAGTTGGAAGTGCTTGATTAGTTTCCACGAGCCTAGTTAAGGTCCCCTCAGTGAAGGGGGTGGTCTGGAAGAGGATATATTTTGGGTCCCTTATTTTGCCAAAAAAAAAAAAGACTGTCACTTTAAAAAATAAAAAATGAATTTTTCTTTTCAATTTAGTTTTATAGCTAAAATCTGCCTTAAAACCTACAGATAGAAACTTACAGGGCAATTGATTGATAAATACAAGCAGGCTGAGAGGTTCCACAAGGGCCCAAGGAGGAACACTGTTCTTCCTGAGATTTGTTTAACTGCTTGCTTGTGTAGTTGTTCGATTTCTTTGTTTATTTCTTGTCTCTTGCTTTTCTTTCCTCTTTCCTGCCCCCTTTTTTATCTTTCAATTTTTTTTAAATTAGGTGCTTCTAGCTTGTCTTTTCTTTCCTGTGCTTCTTCTTCAGTGATTTTCCATTCTCTGTCAATATTTGATTTTGTATCCCAAGCTATCTCTTATCCTTCCTTCACCTTTCTGCATTCTGCTTTCTGTTGTGGTTCTTATATAAGATGGTTTTTCATTAGCCCACAACTTAAGGGTGTCAATTTCTATTCTATGTATTCTGTTTTCTTCTCTTTTTATTAATATTAACTTATTAACTTTTTCCTTTCAGACCTTTCTGTACTCTTTCTCTCTCTCCTTATCATTCTAGCCTTCTAAATCATTATATATAAATTCCTCTATTTGGTTTCCCAGTTCATTGTAGGTACTCCACTTTTTTTCCTATGACTCTACACTGCCTACATGAGCTAGATATTCATTTCACTAAGTCTTATAAAACCCCTCTTCTAACTTTTATTAATATTACTATTATTATTCTTCCTTTCTCACATCTTTTGATTCCACTGGTCCTAATCTTTTGCTTCAAGGGAACGTAGACAGAAGCAAGGAAATAAAATAAGAAGAAATGTCAAAGAGAAAACTTAACACACACACAGAAGCACCTACTAAATAAAACCCTAGAGCAGAGAGAGAAGGTAATCAACTTAATAAACCTAACAAATAAAATGATGTAAAGAGGGCAACAAAAAATGACAAACCACATTGAGAAACAGGAAAATATGAACCAGTCCAATGAACAAACTAAAAACCAGGAAGACATGCAGAACATGGAACAACTAATCAAAGCTTTCCAAACAAATATCACAGACCAAATTAGTGAAGTGAAGAAAGAGATTAAGGATATTAAGAAGACACTGGGAGAACATGCAGAAGAAATTGCAAACATACGTAAAAACATAACAGATATGATGGTGATCAATGGCAGGATCCAAGAAATCAAAAAGATGCTGGATTCCCTTAACAGCAGATTTGAACATGCAGAAGAAAGAATTAGTGATGTGGAAGACAATACATCTGAAATCAAACAGATAGTAGAACAGACAAACAAAAAGATAGAAAAAATCCAGCAGGGACTCAGGGTTTTAACCAACAACACAAAATGCACACACATATGCATTATGGGCATCCCAGAAGGAGAAGAGAACAGAGGTAACAGAAGGAGTGTTGAGGGAAATAATGGCTGAAAACTTCCCAACACTATTGAGAGAGATGGATGTGCAGATCCAGGAAGCAAACCAAACCCCAAACAGTATAAATCCCAACAGACCAACTCCAAGGTATATACTTGTCAAAATGTCTAATGTTCAAGACAAAGAGAAAATACTCAAGGCAGGAAGAGAAAAGAAAACCATCACATACAAGGGAAGCAAAATAAGATTAAGTGTTGATTTCTCATCTGAAACCATGGAGGCAAGAAGACAGTGGTATGACAGTCAAAGTACTAAAAGAAAAAAACTTCCAGCCACAAATACTCTACCCAGCAAAACTGGCATTCAAAAATGATAGAGAGTTCAAAATAATCACAGATAAACAGAAATTAAGAGAGTATGCCAATAAGAAATCTGCACTTCAAGAAATACTAAAGGAAGTTCTATAAGTTGAAAGGAAAATACAAGGGGGAGAGAGTTGGAGGAGAGTTGAAAAACAACTAAAAAGACAAAAACAGAAACAAAACAACATATGACATATATTAACCCAAAGAAAATAGGGCTGAAATAAGAAATTCGTTGTGAGTAATAACACTGAATGTTAATGGATTAAGTTCACCACTCAAGAGACACAGATTGGCAGAATGGATAAGGAAATATGACCCATTTATACCCTGTCTGCAAGAAACCCACCTTCAACCCAGGGATTCAAGGAGGCTGAAAGTGAAAGGCTGGAAAAAAATTTTACAAGCTAACAATAGCCAAAAAAGTGCATGAGTAGCTATTCTAATATCAAACAAAATAGACTTTAAATGCAAAACTAATGTAAGAGACAAAGACGGAAACTATATATTAGTAAAAGGTGTAATCTCTCAAGAAGAGAGAACAAGCATAAACATTTATGCACCTAATCGGGGTACCACAAAATACATGAGGCAAACTCTGGAAAAATAAAGTGGAGAAATAAATGCCTCTACAATTATAGTGGGGGATTTTAATACACCATTATCATCATTAGAAAGGACATCTAGACAGAGAATCAATAAATAAACAAAGGCTCTCAACAACATATTAGAGAACTAGGACTTCATACACATATACAGAACACAACACTCAAATACAGCAGGATTTACATTCTTCTCGAGTGCACATGGATCATACTCCAAGATAGACCACATGCTAGGCCAAAGAACAACTCTCAATGAATTCAGAAAGATTGAGATTATACAAAGTAATTTCTCTGACCACAAGGGAATGAAACTGGAAATCACTAAGGGCCAGAGAATCAGAATAGGCACAAAGATATGGAAATTAAACAACACAATCTTAGACAAACTGTGGGTCAAGGAGGAAATATCAAAAGAAATCAGTAACTACCTTGAAACTAATGAAAATGACAACACAACATATTGAAACCTATGGGATGGAGTGAAAGCTGTCCTGAGGGGGGAGTTCATAGCCATAAATACATATATTAAAAAAGAAGAAAGACCTAAAATTGGAGACCTAACTGCACACTTGGAGGAATTGGAAAAACAACAACAAACTAAACCTAAAGGAAGTAGAAAGAAGGAAATAACAAAGATTAGAGCAGAACTAAATGAAATAGAGAATAAGAAATCACTCAAAAAATTAAATAAAACCAAAAGCTTGTTCTTCGAGAAGATCTATAAAATTGACAAACCCTTAGCCAGACTAACAAATAAAAGGAGAGAACAGATGCTAATACAAAAATTAAGGAATGCGCAAGGGGATATCACTACTGACCCCACAGAAATAAAGAATATCATAAGAGGATAATTTGAAAAATTATATGCCAAAAAAGAATGATAATTTAGAGGAAATGGACAAGTTTCTAGAAACTCACAAACAGCCTACATGGAAGAAAGAAGAAATTGATGTACTCAACAGTCCAATTACAAGTAAAGAGATAGACTCCATCATCAAAAACTCCCCAAATAAGAAGAGCCCATGACCAGATGGCTTCTCAGCGGAATTCTACTAAATATTCCAGAAAGAGCTAACACAAATTCTGCTTAAGCTCTTCCAAAAAATAGCACTAGAAGGAATATTGCCAAATTCGTTTTACGATGCGAACATTACCCTAATACCAAAACCAAACAAAGATACCACAAGAAAGGAAATTACAGACCAATTTCTCTAATGAACCTAGATGCTAAAATCCTCAACAAAATACTTGCTAATCACATTCAACAACATATCAAAAGGATTATACACCATGACCAAGTGGGTTTCATCCCGGGTATGCAAGGATGTTTCAATATAAGAAAATCAATCAATGTAATACACCACATAAACAGACTGAAAGAAAAAATCACATGATCATTTCTACAGATGCAGAAAAAGCAATAGACAAAATACAGCACTCTTTCCTGAAAAACCACTGCAAAAGATAGAAATAGAAGGAAGCTTTCTGAATATGTTAAAGGGTATATATGAAAAACCCAAAGCTAACATCATTTTCAATGGTGAAATCCTAAAAGCCTTCGGTCTGAGATCGGGCACAAGACCATGATGCCCACTATCACCTCTCCAATTTAACGTTGTCTTAGAAGTACTTTCTCAAGCACTGAGGCAAGAAAAAGATATAAAAGTCATCCAAATTGGAAAAGAAAAAGTAAAAATTTCAGTATTTGCCAACGACATGATCCTACATCTAGAAAGCCCTGAGAAATCTACAACAAAGCTTCTGGAACTTATAAAGGATTTCAATAATGTCTCTGGCTAAAGATCAATGTTCAAAAATCAGTAGCATTTCTGTACACCAATAACGAGCATCTGTGGAGGAAATCAAGAAAAAATTCCATTTACAATAGTAACTAAAAGAATCAAAAACCTAGGAATAAATTTAACTAGAGATGTAGAAGATTTATATACAGAAAACTACACAACACTGTTAAAGGAAATCAAAGAAGACTTAAATAAATGGAATAATATTCCCTGTTCATGGATAGGAAGACTAAACCTCATCAAGATGTCTATCCTACCCAAACTAATCTACAGATTTAATGCAATCCCAATAAAAATTAACACTGTATTTTTTAAGGAACTGGAAAATCTATCCAGGAAAATTATTTGGAAAGGGAAGAGGCCCAGAATTGCCAAAGACATATTGAAAAAAAAAAGGAAGTTGGAGGTATCACATTACATTTAAAACATACTACAAAGCTACAGTGCTCAAAACTTCATGGAATTTCACAAGGATTGACATCGTGACCCATGGGACAGAATTGAGAGTTCTGATATAGATCCTCACATATACAGTCATCTGCTATTCGACAAGGCCACCAATCCCACTCAGTTGGGAGAGAATGGCCTTTTTAACAAGTGGTGCTTGGAGAACTGGATATCCATATCCATAAGAGTGAGAGAGGAATACCATCTCACACCTTATACAAAACTCAACTCAAGATGGATCAAAGATCTAAATATAAGAGCCAAAACTGTGAAGACTTTGGAAGATAATGTAGGGAAGCATCCACAGGACCTTGTAATAGGAAATGGTTTCATAAACTTCACACCCAAAGCACAAGGAGAAAGAGAAAAAATAGATAAATGGGATCTCTGCAAAATTAAAAACTCCTGCACCTCAAAGGACGTTATGAAGAAAATAAAAAGGTAGCCTTCCCAATGGAAGAAAATATTGGCAACCATATATCTGACAGAAGCCTAATATCCTGCATATGTAAAGAAATCCTACACTTCAAAAATAAAAAGACCAACACACCATTTAAAAAATGGGCAACGGACCTGAAAAGACACTTCTCCAAGGAAGAAATTCAAATGGCTAAAAAGCACATGAAAAAATACTTCACATCACTAGCTATTAGGGAAATGCAAATCAAAATTACAATGAGATACCATCTTACACCCATCAGAATGGCAGCTATTAAAAAATAGCTGACTATAAGTGTTGGAGAAGATGTGGAAGAATAAGAACCCTCATTCATTGCTGGTTAGATTGTGGAATGGTCCAGCCACTGTGGAGGACTGTTTGGTGGTTCCTCAGATCTAACAATGAATCTTCCATATGATCCAGTGATTCCACTGCTGGGTAATCTATCCAGAAGAATTGAAAGCAAAGACATGAACAATATATGCACACCAATGTTCATAGCAGCATTTTTCACAATTGCCAAAAGTTGGAATCAGCCCTGGTGCCCATCAACAGATGAATGGATAAACAAAATATGGTACATACATATAATGGTATATTACTTAGCTGTAAGAAATAATAAAGAGTTCACACACGGAATAACATGGATGAATCTTGAAGACCTTATGTTGAGTGAAGCAAGCTAGGCATTGCAGGATGAACATTATATGACCTCATTGATTTGAAATGAGGAAAGTGAGCAGTCTCTGAGAATCACCGTCTGAAAGATAGGTTAACAAGGGAGAGAAAGAGAAGAGAATGTTGTGAGCCATGATGCATATGGACATAATCTATGGTAAAGTGATAGAGTATAGTTGCATATTGAAGGATAAGACAGTTGGGTAGTGATATTAATGGATTGTGTGGTACAGGGTTGACACGGGGGTAGATTAGGAAGGGTGGGTTAGAACACCCAGGATCCTGGGGGGAGTGATGGGAGGGGGACTAGGTGAACATGGGATTTTTGGGTATAATGTTGAAAGTGCAGGAGTGTGAATGCCCATATGGAAGTATGACAAGGTAGTCTCACTGGTTTATGGTGTAGGTTGGGGGGGCATTCAGGAAGGGGTGCATCTGGAGTAGGCTTCTGGAGAGTGTGTATTCATCCTGTCATAATGTGTTGTGTCGGGGAGTGGAGACCCACATGGCAAGTGGGAAGGAGATGGACCCCATCTTTGGGAGGACCAATTCACCCAGAAACAGACAGGTGGGTGTCTCTTAG
>JAQZBX010047632.1:0-20416 GCA_029593785.1 Cabassous unicinctus
ACACATAAAGAAAAAAGCATTTCCAGAATCTTTATGAATAATTCAAAAAGCATCATTCATTCCCACCTACTAAAGTAACACGGCATCAAAAAAACATGGCTATTTAAATTCCCAAAACATATCTTTCATCTCTTCTGAAAAAAATGTTCTAAAAAACCACAACCACCAAAAGTGAAAGGGGAGTTAAAAATACATTAGGCTAACAATACAGCTGATTAAGTCAGTTGTAGTAACTCATAATTTGGTATATATCCTCTGCTCTAATGAAATTTAGCCACATGAGAGAAATTATCTTTTAAACTTTTTCCCCCAACGCAAAGATATCCAGAATCTTTTGCAACAATTAAAAACGTTGATACAGATAGATATCTACTGATGTGGGAAAATACGCTTAAATTTAAAACCCAAGCTACAAAATTACATAAATCACATAATATATGTCTTGCCTGAAGTTGAGTGTCAGGTGGGATTGGAAAAGACCAGAGTTAGCGTGCACTCAAAGCTTTCAATATACATATACTCGTGAAGACCAGTCACCTGCTCAGCCCACTCTTCTCCAGGATGAACTCTGCCTCCCCAGCCTCACAGGCCTGAAGCTGCGGTCAAATTCACCGTAGGCGGCTTGGAGATCAGCACCTGACGGGGATGAAAGGCGGAGTGCGTGGGCTCCCGGCAGCGGCGGGAGGCCGGTCGGCCCGGGCCGGCGCGGAGGATGGCGCCGCCGCGGGCTGCCCTACGCGGAGTGGCGGGCTCAGCGGCCTGCTCAGCGGCCCGCGGCCCCGGGCGCCCTCCGCATCCGGCCCGGCCCCAGAGGAGCCAGGAGGCTCGCCCGCTCGCCCGCTCGCCCGCCTTCACCCGCGCTCTCGTCCGCTATACCGCTCGCCTGCAAGCCCACAGAGAGGCGCGGCCCCGCGAGCGAAGCTGCGGTCCGGACCCGACGGGCAACGCTCCGGCGGTGCCCGCCCCTTTGTGACACCGCTTGCCAATCGCACGCCGGCACTCGCGCCGCGGTCCAATCAGCGAGGGTGAGGCGGGGCTTCGCCGCTCGACGCCGGCGGTTGCTCGGGAACCGGGGCCTCCCTCGGTGTTCGGCAGTGGATGTCGGTTGGGAGGTGCCCGGATGTTGACCCTTCATTACTAACCACAGTGAACCCCAGACTGGGAGCAAGTCGCTTCGGGTCAAGGCGGATGGCAGCGTCGGCCTCGGGCTGGAAAGGCTGTGGGCGGCACCTCCCCTTGGCCCAAGCAAGGTCCTGCCGGAGGTGCCTGCTGGGTCAGGGAAGGAAGGTCGAAGCGGCCGCCGCCCCCTCGCTGGCCTTTCCTGGCCCTGACACGAATAAATTACCCTGCAAGCGCTTCACTCCCAACGCACATTTCTGGTCCTCAGTACCTCATCGGAAAAATGGGATTACGATGCCTTCTTGAAGGGGGAAAGCAGACTTCTTTCGGGTTCCTCCATGTATTCCACAAGCACGCACATGGGCACCCCGACCTGTCAAAGGGCTGTGTTGGGTAAGTTCAGGCACCCCTTTGCTCCAGTGTCCACGCTACCCAGCTCAGGCGCAAACTACTACTGGTTGCAAGACGACACGGGCCAACCTGAGATGGGCCCCCACTGTTATTGTTCGGTCCATTCTCCACATAAGTCGTTCCAAACCCAGTCCTTGCAGCATTCCCAACCCCACTGATTTTTTTCACTTGATGGATTACTCATCTGATCAATGAGCCTCATCTCTCCCACTGGCCCCAAATTCTTCCATACCTTTACTCATCCTCAAATTGTAACTCCCAGGAACCAGTCTATGGTGAACTCCAACACCAATCCACCCTGTGTCACTGTCCTTTGAAACAGACCTACCCACCAGTTTATCTCCCCAAGTCAACAAACCATGGAGCATACTCTAAGGTGTATGATAAGGCACTGGGCTTTGGTTCATTTTCAGTCTATCTGGCCACTGGTTTCTTCTTAAAACTCAAACTCGATGTGTGCTTAACGCTCAATGTACTGGAGTCCCTTGAGGGGTGAGATAGGATCTTCATCATCTCTGTATATCAGAGCTTAGAATACTGCCAGTCATGGATTGAGTCCTACTGAATAAAAAATTCAGTTTTTCAACCCTGCCTCCCACTTCAGTCACAGGCAGAATGAAGAGCAGGATTGGGCTCTGGAGTCAGGCAAAGAATCTAAGGTCTCAGGTTCCAAAGCTGGAAGCTCTGTGATCTTGGCCAATTCATACATGCTATATCATCATGGACCATTTTTCAAGTGTCATATGTTACCAAGGTTCTTTACATATCCTTTCCTCATCACAATCCTACAAGGTTGGTAATGAAACCTCTAGTCTACAGAGGAAGAAGCAAAAGAGGTTATTTGCCTACAATCAAAACACCTGTGAGAGAACCGGATTTAAATCTAGGTCTCAATACCAAATTCCAAACTTGTTCTCTTACTCCACACTGCTTCCAGATTTTTCGCCTCATCTGTAAAATGTGGGTATTACCTTTCTGGTAGTTATCATGAAGTCTAAATAAAAGAACATGAAAAGTGCCTACCACTTACAGTGCTTATTTTCTCACCCCTACTGTCTCCTGAATCCCCTGGATTCTATCCTAGTAACTGATGAGGTAGACTCAGTTGCTCCAAAAGAAACAAGTATTCAAAAAATGCTTACGGAGTCCCAACCCACTTGGAGCTCAGACTCAGAGAAGGAAGCTAGGTACACAAGGAATACAAGGAACAGAAGTGAGATGCATAAGAGATTGGGAAAAGGAGTAGGTGACTATTTAATGCCCTCTTTTGCCACCTGGTCACTCGCATACCAGAATACGGGCAACAGGTGATCTGTGGGAGATGTGCAAAATCTTTGACTCTGTATTCTAGCAATTCTCAATCCAATCTCACTGGTGAGGCCATAAAGACTAAAGGAAGATGGGAATGGCTTCAGGATTGTTGAGGCCACCTGGCTGGCTCACAAGATTGTACCATGGCTCCAGGCTAAGGTAACACACAACAGGAAAAACAGGCTAGAATGGCAGTTGACCATACACACGGCTAACAGTGACTATATTACTACACAGGGCAGATAGAGATCATTTCCATCAGCGCCAAGTTCTGTTGGACAGCGGCTGCTCAGGAGGCTGACATTTCCATCCTCAGCCCTTCTTCCTGCTATTATCTGGGTTCGTTCTGCTTCCACAAGACAATGCAAAACTCCAAGGAATGGAAATGGATGCCACAGAGCAAGGGTTGGGAAACTGTTTCTGTGACAGGCCAGAGAGAAGATATATTAGGCTTTGCTGGCTATCCAGTCTCTGTTGCAATTACTTGACTCTTGGCATTGTAGGGAGGGCAAAAGCAGCCATGGAAAATAGTAAATGAATGAGTGTGGTTATGTTAATGAAACTCAATTTACAAAAGCAGGCAATGGAGGGCCATATTTCTGACCCCTGACTTTTGAGGACATGCAGAGGCACCTGCAGAATTCATTGCCATGAGTGGACTCCTCCTCTCATACTGCTAAGCCTCATGAAGTGTCGCCCCTCATCCTCTCTCTCTGCACATGCCCATGCTCTGGACTAACCTAGGGCTTCCACCCATGTAAAGAACTCAAGCCATCTGTCTGGCACTCATTACCTCCATGATTCTGTCTACCACAGAAGTCTCTAGTAGGTTTCTTTTCTAACAAGTCCAAAATCCTACTGTGACCCTACCAAGGTTAAATCAAAACCAACCAACCATTGTGAAACATTTATTTATTTTTTGTCTTGCAGTATGATCAAAATCAGTGCAGAAAAATACTGTTACAATGGGTAAGAAGTGAGCGAGCTATTTCAGTATTTGCTTTTTGTAATCCAGTTAAGACAGTAAGTGTATTAGATGGCATTATTAACTCAAGGCTGTAGCAAAGGGTGGTGTGGCCACCCTGGACGCTCTACTGGCCTCCAAAGGCATTCAGGGGGTCATCAAATATGCTGGACACCTTGTGCTCAGGCCTTTGTTCAGGTACTGCCTGAGCAGATCGGCTTTTTGGTTTGGTTGTCTTAGCCTGGGTACCAGAGGAGAAGATATCATCTTTAATAAAAAAAAAAGAAAAAGAAAGTCACTTAGTAAGAAAACAGATGCTTTTAAGACACAGCTACACAGATGACCAAAGACCCAAGGTTAGTTAACAGGGTGTAGTACCAAAAAAACTAAGATGGAATCAATTTATGATTCCATCATAAATTTATGATCACATGCAAGTCCCAGGTTCTCTCTTAGATCACATTTTCTCAGCTACAAAAGTGTGGTGGTGTTTTGTTTGTTTGTTTGTTTTTTGGGGGGGTGCATACACATGCACGTATGCTGGAGAGGAGATGGGGAAGGATAACCAGCTCTCCAATCCAGCCATATGTGACCTTACGCTTATTTCTACATTATTTTCAAAGTGGATTTTAAAAGGAAAGGTAATAGAAATAAGCAAAGGGAAATAAGATATAGGATTCAACCACTTTCAGAATAAATGCATCTATTTGAGCCATCTCAATGCTAAGAACATAAGTTTGGGAATACATTCCATTTAATATTCAGGTTTAACGTTTCACTGACTCTAAAGCTCCTCTTATTCTATTACCCAGTAATGTTACTGCTAGGATCCTATACTACAGAGATATTAGCATGTGTACATAAAGATGTGAGCACACAGATGTTAAAGACCACCAGCATTATTTGTAATAATGAAAACTTAGAAACAATCTAGATGGCCATCAACAGGCTAATGGTTAAATACAAAGTAATACTATATAACCATTAAAAGCAAGGAATTACATCTCTAGGTACTGGTATGGAAAGATATCTACAATATATTAAGTGACTATAAGCAACTAGCAATACAAGTTATAGTATATTCTCATTTTGGAAAAAATGGATATATATGTATATTAACATCACTACAATCAAAAGAATACACGCCAAACTGTTTATAAGGGTTACCTCTAGGGGTTGTTTTTCACTTTTTTCATTTTCTGAATTGCATTAATCTATTACAATAAATACGTGTCACTTTTCTATGAGAAAAGATGAAGTCTCTTCTGCATCTTGTACGCTGCGAAGCAGGTGGTGAGGGAAATATACCCTGTGCTGCCTTCACACTGCCCGCTTTCTTCTAGTCCACCCCAGGGTTTAAATCTGGGATACCAGAAGCGGCAGGAAGTGTGTATTTGGCTTCAGGCCCGACTCTTTTATACCCATACAATACATATCAGAAGTCCTACATTTAGGGTTAATGGACATTTGTCTGGCCCATTAATAAAATAAATGTTATACCATGGAGGGAAATACTGAAAATATTCAGTGAAATGCCAACTTTGATGTATCACTCACTTTTCAGTGCTCTCCTCCTGGACTGCTCCCCGACTCTCTGGACCACTGACACTCTCCAGCTAGAACCCTACTCCACCCCACCATGTCTCATCTAAGTCCTCCATCTTCCGCCTACATTAGCACTGGGGTGGTTTCTGGTTCTCCTTTCAGAACATCAGAATTGTTCGGATTTGTCACAGATGGGTTGGGAGGGGGTGTACCAGGATAAAAGTTAAATTATACTTACAGGTCAAATTAGTATCAAACTGCTTGATGTCCATCATACCAAAAAGTTGCTTTGTCAAAAACACTAGTCCACGTATTTATCCACCCACAGCCTAACTTGAGGATTATACGGCAAACAAAAAGAAACCCACAGGGTAATGTTTTCCAGGAAAGGACCAGGTCAAAGGTAGCAGGGGAAATAAGCAATGACTGAATGGAAATGATTCCCTACCGCACATGTAGAAAACTGAACTTACCCATGTCATCATCAAATATTGACTTGGCTTCCACTTTCTTTCTGAACTTTTCCTTCGGTTTTACAGTTAGATCAGCAAAAATATCAATGTTATCAAATAAGTTGGATTCCAATGATCTTTCCTTCTCTTTTGAAGTTTTTTGTGGAGGCTTAATTGCTTCTGTAGCAAATATATCATCCTTGTTAGGCCAAAAGCAAGCAAAACAATTGTAAATGAAAAATATTTTTCATTAAATATACTTATTTTAACAAGTTGCTGAAATGTAAACTGCGGATTGTTCTGGGCATCTGATCTGAAAAAGCCGCTCACACTGCCTACCTCTGCCTGGAAGGAACTCCCCCAGATCTCTGTATCCTTCTAGCCCCAAGTCAAATGCCAGCTCAGCAGAGAGGCATTCCCTATTGGAAGTAGCACCTCTGCCCCTACTCAAACTCTTCTACCCACTGCCCTGGGCTATTTTCTTCATGGCACTTAACATTATTTGAAGACATCTTCATTCTCTGTTGCCCTGTTAACATCTATATCCCCCACACTGAGAGCTCTGTGAGAAGAGAGCGTTTGTCTTAGTTTGCCTCGTACCTCCAAGCACTCAGATGCACAACAAACATCTGCCAGGTATGCGACACCAAGGACCTGACCACATGTTTAACCTGCAGCTCCAAACAGGGCCTGTTCCCCAGAACCAGAGGTCAAACACTCAAGTTGGACCAATACAGCTTTGTATACATCAAAGCACAGTGCAAGGAAGCTTATCACAGCAAAATTCTGATAAAAACTATAAAAATCGAGACCTCTATCATTTGTCACCCAAGAACTACCCCCAACATGAAACAAACAAAACAAAAAACCTTCTGAGCATATTCTGGTATTATTAGTAAGGCCTAATTATAATTACTAAGAAGTAGGTATCAGGCATGCACGAATCAAGCATAACATGATCTATGGCTCATATGAACCAAATAGGTATTTTCTTAGCATGGAATCAAGCACAGAAACATATTTCTACATCCTGTTACCTCAAAAATATCCTGTGTTTTTGCTATAGCTTCCTGCTGACTGTTGGATTTTGACTCATTCTTCTTGCCCCTCTGACCTGTAAAGAGATCATCTTCATCTTCCAGAAGAGGAAAGGGAACTGTTTTCTTTGCTGGTTTTGGTTTAACAGACTGAAAGAGATCGTCATCACTGCCTGTGTCATCCAGAGCAGAAAAAATGGAGCTCTTTCCTTTACTTCCCCCTGGCCGGTTAGGCAAAGCCCCTGCAATCTTCTCCTTGGCTTTGATTTTGTACTGAGATCCAGTACTTTTGGAAACGATATCCCCAGAACTGAAAAGGTCATCTTCAAGAGGCTGACCCAGAGATTTTGCAAAGGAACTTCTAGAGACTTCAGGTATGGAATCACCTTCTGAAGTCAGAGCAGCAGCTTCCACAGCCTTCTCAGAGCTACCTTCTCCACCAATTGCCCTGGGCTGTGTCTGATGGCCATCGAGTGAAAGGGCAACATCTCCTAATCGTGCAGTGGGTCCTCTGGGGACACTTATGTCCTCTGCCTCGCTTGACTCCTGGGCAGCCAGCCGCCGAGCCATGCGGGTCTGGGGTCTGCGCTTCCCTCTCACTTTGACTCGGTTCTGCAATGGCATAAAACCATACGCTGATCTGATGATAAAGGAAAAAAGCGTTGAACCTTATCTAAAATGCAGAAGAGGTTATTTCTTAAAGATTTCCAAAGAAGGATTTTAATAGCTACTAGTACTCCAAGACAAAATCGTCTTTAGGGTTTCGTCTCTTAGTGTAGTTTCAGTTGTTTCATACGAAAGGCTTCATCAGCCACTGGAACCCCAGAAAGCAAACAAGATGGGGCCTGTGTCCCACAGCCCCCCTTCTCCTTACTCTGTCTTGAATTTAAATTTGGCTATCTTTCAAAAGAAAGAATCGGGTAATTCTGGTACTAACCTTGTTTAGGGGCCTAGTCTAAAATCAGGCTCCAGGAGCAGGGAGATATAAGACAATAAAGAGAGAGAGATAATCCAAGGTGCTATTTTCTTCAACAAACACTGAATTCAAACATTAAATTTTTCACTTAAAAAATATGGCTTAGAAATCAGAACTGTTAGTATTAACGTCAAAACATCAGTTATTAGCAATAATGCAGTATTTATATTTTCCAAAATATTCAACCAAGAAGAGTTTTTGAAAAGGTACAACCTACTTTGGGCAAAGTAACTGCATATCTGAAAGAAATTTCACAACTATCATAGGAAGTAGCGCCAATTTAAACTTAACCAAAAAAAAAGTTAAGGTAAAAAATCTAACAAAAATGACCAAATGTTTTCTTTTGCACATGTTTTCCAGAGGGAAAACCAATTTGTAAACACTTGGAATAAAGGTATTTGCCAGGGTTATCCCAGGTCCTGTTCATCCTTAGAGATCAGCTAAGACTTTGAGGAGAAGGGAGATTTGATAGAAAAAAGAAAAGTAAGACAAAACCAAAGCCTCAAAGAGTTGACAGCCCATTGGGGAGACACAGTGTGACAGGGACATGGGGATGCAAGAGCAGATGGGGCTTGGTGTATGCAGGGAAAGGAGCTGGGGTAACCTGAGGTCAGGTTATTTGCTGTGAGGCCACTGGTAGGGACTGAAGCTGGAAAAGCAGGTTGGCATGGGTTGAAAAGGGCTTTAATACCAAACCAAGCTGGAATGTTCTCCTCTAGGCAGTGAGGGGCCAGCTGAGAGGTGACACAATCCACTGTGTGTTTAGAAGGCCCCTCACAGAGATGCAGGAGAGCCTGGAGGTGCCAGACACCAGAAGCAGAGAGGCCAGCTGTGACTGGTGGGACTCATTATGGTTACTGAGCAAAAAGTATAGGCAAGGGAAAAGGAGACAGGCAGAGGCGGAAGGAGAGAGGAGGCCAAAGGAAAACGCGCTTCCTTCAAATGGGGAGTCGGACTATCATGTGTAGAGGATAGACTAAAACAGCTAAACAGAGAAATTATTCTCGTTGAAAAAAAAAAAAGATGGTTCTTCACCTTGTTTGCACTGTGTAAGGTGTCTGCCTGAGGTGGAAGATCAAAGCTCACACCGGTCTCACCATGCCCAGGATGAACGGGTACATCTTCCAGACTGTGAGTCCTTTCAGGTTCACATGCAGGAAAAGCTGACTCTGGCACAAAAGACTTTGCTCCAGAGATCTGGGGAGTAGCCGAAGGTAGCAAGGCTGATGGATTAATCGCTAAATTTGCCTGAGGAAAAAAAAAATGAAACTTACTGATTTTTTCTTACACTCAGGTGTCTACTATCATCATGTAACACATGTCATGTGAGACTCGTTGCACATAATGTCTAATACAAGAGGGAAAATAGAAACCCAGGAAAATCCCCTGATCTAGTCTCAGAATTAAGACAAGAGGGTCACACCACTGGGCCCACCACTGGAATCAAAGAAAGACGCTGAGACGCAGCACATGAGAAGCAACAAATAGTGGGTGGGGAAGAGATGAGAAAGTGCCTGGCAGCAGTTGACAAGAGTGAAAACCCAAAAAAGTTTACAGATGCCACAAGGCAGGCAATGAAGACCCCACAAGTGTTATAATTACTTGTATTTTCCCGATCCGAGTGGATGGCTCTTTGGTTTTAAATGGAGCGGGACCTGATGAGTCCTGTGTGAAATTACATTCAGTTAAAAATCCATTGGGAAAACAGAAAGAAAAGTCTCTCTTGGATTATACCAATCCCTTTAAATCAATAGGTGGTGGAACCAAGCGGGTCATTTTCTGTAGTTCTATAAGGGGAAAGGCATCCAAATCGCTCCTAGAGCCTCAAGACAC
Organism: Cabassous unicinctus; assembly: GCA_029593785.1. Classification (NCBI taxonomy): domain Eukaryota; kingdom Metazoa; phylum Chordata; class Mammalia; order Cingulata; family Chlamyphoridae; genus Cabassous; species Cabassous unicinctus. Next base: position 9,649 of record JAQZBX010047632.1, read on the forward strand.
TTCCTGTATCCCTCCTCACCTGCCGGGTAGGTGGAAGGCAGCTAGATCTTCCATGGAGTAAAGGGAGACATAGATCGTGAAGATTCCTAAGAGTCACTGTTTATCAGAGCATCAAAACCTGACCAACAGGCGAAATTGCCACGTTGGTAATCCATCACAGCAAATATCCACCCACAGCCAATGCACCAGTTCTGGAAGCAAGAGAATCTTGGACTTGGGAAGAGCCACTGGAGAACTGCTATCCAAATGCCTCATTTCATAGCTCCAGACACAGAGACCTCAGAGAGACATCCAGGAGCACCCAGCAAGTCAGAATCAGACCCACGTCTCCAGTCCAGGCCTGTGGTCAAGCAGTGCTCATCCAGAAGACTGCTGAGGAGGGAAGTCTAACACAATGATCCAGAAAGAAGTAACACTGAGGGGCAATTTCCATTTAGTTCTAATTTAGTTCTACTCCAAGGTCACCCAGAGAGAGCAATGGGTGTTCTAGCCTGAAGAAGACAGTTCGCTCTATCCTAGGAATCAAATTTGGAAGTATTTCAAAACTGATAATGACAAGAATAAATTCATGAGAGTCTGGAGCATGGATTGAAGAAAGGTCGTCCCAGTTGCTGTCTCCTCCTTAATTAACAGAACTCCAAGTAACTCTGGGTTTGCAAAATGGAGTTTAATCTGTACTCAGATGCAAACAAACAAACAAGAGCTGAAAAGCACTACAGAAATCAGTTCTAACCTGAGGTGTTTCCAGTTTCCACGCGTTTTTTTCTTTGATACCTTGAGTAGATTCAGGATGTTTCTGGTTCTTGAAGGAAGAAACAGAGTGGTCTTTTTTCACCACCCTCTTCTTTTCTGGTATCTTCAAAAAGAAAACAGTGCCAAAAATCTGTCAAGTGTCTTAGAAATTAAGACAAAAACATAATGCAAAAAAGGAGCCTGGCTTCTGAATTTTAAAGTTTCTTTCTCAAATGAGGGTTGAATTTACTCAAAGATAGCTAATTTGAAATGGCATTCTAAAGACTCTTTCTCCAGAGTCTTCTCTATGATAAAAAGGAAACAGATAGTACTAACAAAATCTATTGGGGCAAGGAAAAAAATGATACACACTCTTATCCAAAGCTGTGCACACACTAAAAAGGCAAACTTATCTGAGTCACCATATGGTGTGCACTGGTCTTGCAAAAAGCAATTTTAAAGTCAAACAAATCTGCTCAACACTAATAGAGCCTAGATTAGCCTAGTTAATGTTTTAGATGTTGAAAAGCCAGGTAACTTAAACTGGGGAGCAATAAGAACCAAAAGTCATATCCCACCAGCACACTTGTCACTGTTCATTTACCAGTGAGCACCACAATTCTCTGTTGGTTTTCTCAAAATATGTAACTGGACATTCATTTCCTTTCCCAGAAGCCTTCCCACACCCACCAGTATTGAAAACAAAAGGCTCATACCAAAGGCTGGGACTTGGCAGAGCTGAAAAGATCATCGTCTTCCTCATCCCCAAATAGACTCCCAGTACTTGGCTGTAACAACTAGAAGAAACAGACAAAACTCAAATTCACTACACAACACAAAAGCAACAGAGCAAGCAAGCTAAGCAGTAGTTGAGCTGCTGAGACAACATCTACCACAGTATCAAAGTCACAATGTGGAGAAGTGTTTGGAACTGACCCTGGTTTTTTTGGTGCCAGAAAAGAGGTCAACATCTGGGTCATTGTCCTTTTGGAGTCTGTGACTGAAAAGGAGTTCTTCATCCTGAAAGACACCTGTGCTCTTGGGTCGGGCATCTGGATCAGAATTCTGGCAAAAACAGAAGAAAGGGCACTTGTGTTTGAACTTCTAAGACTTTATCTCAAGGGAAACAGACGTGTGAAAAAGGGGACACAATGAAGCCATCTGCTCAAGTTTTGCTGGCAATGGCCAAAGTCTCAACACAGCCCAAGTGTCAATTGGAAGGATACTGGACTCCTCCACACAATGGAATAGAGTGGAGAATATATTTACAAATACAAGTAAGTAATCTGCAAAGATCATCTCAACCTTTTTGTAGTGTCTGACTTATTTCCATAATGAGAACTATTTTGGGGGTAAAAACAATCAAAATTAAACAAGTTCTCTCCATCTTATTCCAAAGGGAGGAGGAGCTGTCAACTGGCTTAATCCCAGAATTATGCATAGGGTGGTAGAGTGGGTATCCCCACTCTGCCGGTATCTCAATCCCAAGATGACTATACCCTGGCACAATTCTAACTGAGCAAGTCTTCCACTATACCCTTCTTTCACTTCTATCCCACTCTCTTAAGGCTCCAAGTTCCTTTTTTTGTTGCTAAGACATCTGGAATTTAAATGTAACTATTAGAATTACTCAGTATGATATTATAATGCCCCAGTACTTGACATTCTGAAATCCATCCCTATTTCTTCTTGAGTATGATAACCACAGATGACGACAAACCGAAAAAACCCACTCTGACAAAATATGTAACTTTCACAAGAATTTACTATTATTATTACTACTACGTAAAAACCAGTTTAACATAGCAACTACGGTTGAAAGTTTCACAACCATGTAAAAAAAAAAGTACTACTGGAGAAAATATAGAAAATTGCTCATATTCACTGTATACAGCTCTTATTAACGTAATAGGGTTATGCTACTAGGATGATGAAAAAAGTCATGTACCTTTTCTTAGAAACCAACTTAGACTCTCTTTTGGGTTTGACACAGAAATGGGAATAGCCTGCACCTGTTTTTTTTTTTAACTTCCTTATTATCATTCTCATACCACAAAATTCACCCATATGAAGTATATAATTCAATGATGTCTAATATTTTCATGAAGTTGTACAAACATTACCATGATCCTATGCTAAAACAAACTCCATACACATAAGCAGTTATTTCCCATTTCCATCTACCTCCTTTCCTCCAGGCCCAGGCAACCACTATCTACCTTCTTTTTCTATAGATTTGCCTATAATGGACATTTCATGTAAATGGAGTCATACATGAGATCATTTGTGACTGGTTTCTTTCACTTAGTATAAAGTTTTCAAGGTTCATCCATATTGTAGATGTAGCAGAACTTCATACGTTTTTATTGCCAAATGGTATTTCATTGTATGGATAAACAGTGATGGAAATGTGGATTGTTTCCACTTTGGGCCTATATTAATTCTACAATGAACATTTGTGCACAGTTTTTTTTTTTTTTTTAAAGAATCACTAAGAACTTTAATTTATATTGCATTTCACAGAAGTTTATGAATGATTTTTCAATAGCACCTCCTTACCCCATCACGACTCTGACAGTAAAGTAGGCAGAATATACGTCAACAGCTAGAGCATCAGCTGATGCAAGGATTTCACAGACCACCCAACCACATGCCAAAGAACTTGGCAGCTTTTCTATCTTGTTTTTAATAAAGTGGTATATCCATTCTGATGGTAAATCTGTCCAGCCAAATCTCCACAACATCCTCTGCAAAATCAGTGGTGATTAGCAAATTAGTTAGGTTTGGCATGGAGCTGTGCTCGCTTGCCTGTGACAGCCTGGAAGCCAGTTTTGATGCTGGCAAAAGAGCATCAAGAATGACAAGTTTTGCACTGTAAGAAACAGAGTCGAGTGTCCTTCTGGAGGATTGTGTCTGGTGATCGGTACGTGGTGACAAGTGACGTAGTCCTTCATGCATCTTCTCAAGACATTTTCTGTTTCTGCTGGAATCTTCCTTTGGTTACAAGTTGGTTACTACCATCTATAGAAGCACCTGTACCTAATTCAGTGAGTAAGAATGCAAGGAGATGTTTAGGCTGGCTATGTCATAGTTTATAGATAGCTGTAAAGTTGACAAAACAAGTTTTCTTGGTTCCTACTCGGACGACCTGTGGAGGTTTCATAACAAATTTCTGCTTCTCTCCAACAACCATATCTGGATCCTTTGCCCACATGTGGAACACTCGATCCAGTAACTCCTCACGTGTCGTCTCTTTCTGAGCCTGTCCGGTTACTGAATGAGATGCCATCATCTTTTTTGCTAACTTCATCTCCTGATGTGTCATCTTTCTCTAGTATTTCACCCTCTTCTGGGAACTTTTTTCCTTTCTTTTTATTGCCAAGCATAATGTCAAGGTCATGTTCTGGTTCAGCTGGTTCTTGAATATCACTTTCAATCTTAAGATCCTTTACAACTTCTTCAGCTTCACCAATATCAAATTTTTTTAAAATTTTTTATTTAAAAAATTCAAGTCATCTAGACATTAGAAGCATACATTTTCCTACTGTCCTCTTCATCAGCTTCCACATCTCTGTCCTCAGTTGGCTCTTTTGTTTCTGCAGGCTGGGTCTCTTCTGTCTGGGCATCCCCTTCCTCATCTAACATAAAGGGCTTCTTCTTGCTCATAGTGGGATCAAAAATTACCTCGTTCCCAGGCATGGATGTGGCTCAAGTGGGCTTGGCACAGGCGGGAAGATGAAGGGTCAGCTGTAGGCCCCTACTTCAGCATTGCCTCTGCCAGTACCTCTCCCACCACCGCACTAGGCTCCCGCATCCCGCGTACAAGTTTTGGTGTGAACTTTTCATATCTCTTGGTGGGTCCAGTGGTAACTCTATAATTTGAAGAACCTTGTTTTCAAAAGTGGCTACATCATTTTTCATCCCTAACAGCAATAAACAAGGGTGCCAGTTTCCTCCACTTTCTCGTCAACACTTATTATCTGACTTTCTGAATACAGCCATCACGGTGGGTATGAAGTGGTTATCTCACAGTGGCTTTGATTCACAATTCCCTGATGAATAATAGTGTTGAGTATCTTTTCATGTGCTTATTGGCCATTTTATATTTTCTTTGGAGAAATGTCTATTCAAGTCCTTTGCCCATTTTTTAATTGGGTTCCTTGTCTTTTATTAATGAGTGGTAAGAGTTCTTTATATAATCTAGATTGAAATTTCTTATCAAATACATGATTTGCAACTACTTTCATTTTGTGCCGTCTTTCCACTGTTTGATAGTATGCACTGATGTCAAAAGTTTTAAATTTTGATGAAGTCCAACTTGGCTAATGTTTTCTTTGTTGCCTGTCCTCCTGGTGTCTTACTTAAGAAAGTTGTGTCTAACCCATCGTCTGGAGATTTACTTCTATGTTTTCTTCTAAAATTTGTAAAACTTTAGCTCTTACATTTAGGTTATGTTCCATTTTGAGTTAAGTTTTATATTTGGTTTGAGGTAAAGGTCTGTATTCTTTTGTATGTGGATATCTAATTGCCCCAGCACTATTTGTTAAAAAGACTCTTTTATTCCTATTGACTATTTTACCTCGGTCCCCTTTTCAAAAACTGAGTGTGAGGATTTATTTTTTGGATTTTCATTTCTAGTACATTGATCTTAATGTCTATCATTATGCCAGTATCACAAAATTTTTATTAAAGTAGCTCAGTAAAAGTTTTGAAATCAGGAAGTGAGCCTACCAACTTTATCCTTTTCAAGAATGTTTTGGCTATTCTAGGTCCCCTGACTTTCTATATAAATTTTAGGATCAGCTTGCCCATTTGTGCAAAAAGCCAGCTGGGATTTTGACAGAGATTGCATGGAATCTGTACATCAATTTGGGGAGTATTGCCATCTAAACAATATGAAGTCTTCCAATCTATGAACACAGATGTCTTTCCACTTATTTAGGTCTTCCTTAATTTCTTTCAACAATGTTTTATGGTATGCAGTGTAAAAGTCTTGTACTTCTTCAAGTAATTTATTCTTTTGGACGCTACTGTAAATGGAATTGTTTTAATTTTTCAGATTGTTCATTGCTACTGTATAAAAATACAATTGATTTTTGCATACCAAAATTTTGCTGCAATTTTGCTCAACTTATTTCTTAGTTCTAATAGTTTTTTTGTGTGTGGATTCCTTAGGACTTTCTATAAATAAGAGCAAGTCATCTGCAAATATAGTTTTACCTCTTTCTTTCTAATCATTCTTCTTCTTGCCTAACTGCCCTGCTAGACGCTCCAGAGCAATGTTGAGCAGAAGTGAGGAGAGCAGACATCCTTGTCTTGTGCCCGATTTTAGGGAGAAAGCACTTGGTCTTTCACCATAAAGTATGTCTGCTGTAGACTATGATGCCCTTTACCAGGGTGAAGAAGTCCTATCCTATGCCTAATTTGAGGTTGTTTTTATTTTTTCAGTCATAAAAAGGATGTTTAATTTTATCAAATGCTTTTTGAACATCTAACATAAACATGTGGTTTTTGTCCTTTATTCTGCTGATACACTGAAATGTTTATTGATTTTTCTATGTTAAATTAACCTTGCATTTCTAGGCTAAATCCCTTAGTCACACTGCATAATCCTTTTTATCTTATGCTGAATTGGGTTTGCCAGTATTTCATTGAGGATTGTTGCATTGATATAAAAGGATATTGACTAGTGTGAAGTTTTCTTGTGATGTATTTGCCTGGTTTTGATATTAGGGTAATACCTGCCTCCTGGAATTACCGTGGCCTATTTCTGTAAATAAAGTGTTACTGAAACACAGTCACACCCTTTCATTTTCACATACTCTACAGCTGCTTTCATGCTACCAATGGTAGAGCTGAGCACTTGCAGCAGAGACCACATGGCCTGCAAAGGCTAAAATGCTGACTATCTGGCTTCCACATAAAAAGCTTGCTGAAGCCTAATAAACTTGAGACGTTCATCACCAACCTATATTTCTAAAAGTAAGTACCAGAAACATTTAATTTACAGATCTAGCCCAACTTCCCTTTTCTTTTGCTTATACCCCATAACTGAAAAAGGGGCAAAGGTTATCTAAGAGGCATAAGAATGTCCTGTAAGACCAAGGGAAGACAGGTGAAATTCTAGTCCCTGAGCCAGCAAGGCTATTTGGGATAAAGATTTAGACTTCCAAACATAAGTAACTAAAGAGAAGTAATCACACACTGTAGTCAAGGCTAAGATTTCTTAAGCAACTCATGACAGAACTGGAGCCACAAAACGAGATTCTTTTATCCTTTATTTGCTTCTTACTCACCTTTCCTACTTCTTTCTGTGGAGTCTGGATGCTGTTTTGATCTTCGATTTTATCATCTTCCTCATCAAACAAGCTAAGAACAGTTTTGGTTCTCTCCTTGGCTCCTTTATTATCCAACAGGGATGGTGAAGAAAACAAACCAGAATGCTGGACTGTTTCCTGAGCAGATCTAGTCAAAGGCCCTTCCTGAAAATGGAATTAGTAAGGGAAAAGTAAGTAAGACCCAGAAATATAAACCCTATCATGGGGACTCCAAGCACCTCAGAAACTCAGTACTGCACATTTGCACGTACAGGGCTCCCTAGCCAACCCTGCTCACAGGTGATGAAGTCAATTCTGAATCGGCTGCTCCAACAGAGTCTCATACAGATAACCCACAGGCAAAAATGACCTTTGCAATCTGTTTCAGGCCAAGCCCTCCTCTCTGCAACCAAGTGATGATAGAAAAGTTATAACCCTGATCCATAGGGATTGCTCTTGAGCTAGAAACAACTCCTAAGTCACAGAGAAAACACAAATGCCAACGATGAGGAGTTGGCCATATATTTCCTAATATTTAGTGTATACATAAATCCTGAGGGGAACACTCTTCAGCAAAAGACAGACACTTAAATTTAATGATATGCAGTTAGGAGAAGCTCTATAATAATCCTGAAATGCAGCAATTATTCATTCAACAAGTACATTTCAGCTAAGTGCCATTGATTATAAAAAAGCACTATTACTGTATGTACCACCAAGAAAAAAAAAATGGCTCCCAATTAAACTATGATATGCCATCGACTGTGAGGTACATCCAATTTCAGAACCATTCGAGTGTGAAAAAATATGCTTCTCAGGAAAAAAAAGTTATTAATAAAGGTCCTACAGTGTGCAACATGGCATATATGCTACCAGTGAGCAAAAGAGGCCTGTCCCAATCCTCCCGCCGGAGCTTAGACTCAGGAGGCAGGACAACAAGCAAGGAGAGTCAAGAGCAGGGTGGGCTATGACCAGGGTAACACAGGTACTACAGGAAGGCAGGAGAGGGTGGACACTGCCAAGACTGGGAAGAGCGGGCCACACAGAAGTTCAGATAAAATGTTTTTGTTCTATCAAACAACAAAAACCATAACAAAAGCAAAAACAAACTGCTTGTATCGCCACAGCCTCTAGGGGCTTCAACAGGAAAAGCAAAGGCAACATTCTTTATAACAGGCCTTAGGCGAGAGATTAAGCCTTAGTGGGACATGGAGTACACAACGAATAGAAAAGTTAGGAAGAAAGAGGAGGTGTAAGGGACCGGAAACAACTGTCGATCCCAGGTTCCTGGATGCAGCAGCAGCAGCACTAACCACAGGCCTCCTGCCGGAGACGACAGGCAGTCCAGGACAAGAACGTCAATGGTTAGAAGAAACACAAGTTTCACTCTACTATGAAATTCACAGCCAACACCAGCTAAATGAAAAAAAAAAACAAAAAAAAAACAAACGGTAAGTTAAACCTTTTAAAACTGACAGTTTAATTCAAGTATGGGCGGAAACCAGAAGAGAACTAAGGGTAATGAGAAAGAAAAAGGTGCGCCACCAGGGACACAAGCCGCCACATATACGTGCTGTGGTCGTTAAGTTCATTTGTCAACCTGGTCAGGTTTTGGCGTCCAGTCATTTGGTCAAGCAAGCCTGATGGTTACTGTGAGGACATTTCATGGATTTAAATCATGTCAGTTGACTGCATCTATGGCTGATGACCATCTACAATCAACTGAGGAGACTGCATTCAGCAATGAGTGCCATCTCATCCAATCAGTTGAAGGCTTTAAAAGGAAAAGTGATGATTTCAGCAGTCTGAAAAGAGAATTTCCATCTCTACTTCAGCCAGCCAGCTTCTCCTGAAACCTTCATCGGAGTTCCCAGCTTGTGACCTGCCCTATGGAAAATGGACCTGCCTGTCCCCACAGTTACATGAGACTATTCTTAGAAACATCTCAGATATTTACAGAGACCTCCTGTTGGGTCTGTCTCCCTAGAGCCCTGACTAGCACACCCAGCAAAGGGAGAGAAAGGCCAAAGCAGCCCCACAGGCCTCCCTGTGGGGCGGGAATGTACATTTTCTTCTTCATAGACTTGAGTGTTTTCAAAGTTTTCTACAAATGAATGTACATTTTCGGCAGTGGAAAAATTTAAAATTGTGTGTGTGGTGGGAGGGGTTAAAACAAGATGTGAAAGGCAAACATATTAGAGCACACAAGAAAAGGGCACCTGCTCTGATTCCTCAGCCACATCAGTCATCCCAAATTCTGGTGGTTCGATGGCATTCTCAACCTTCTTATTCACAGGTTTCACCCCAAAAGGTGCCTCTTTCTCCTCTTCATCACTGAACAGCAAAGGTGTTGACTGAGGGACTGTCTCCTTTTCCTGCCAAAAGAAAAGGAAATGACATCCAAACATGCCAAGGCCACGGTCCTCTTTAGGGTGCTGGCGAAACATTGTGGAGCAGTGACAGTGTCACAAAGAGGAAACAAAACAATCAACGCTGGCTCAGATCTGCAGAAAGGACAGTGCAATTTCTGCCATCATGAACCTTCTGCATCTGTCAACCTCACTGGCGCTACTCTAGCACAGGTTCTGACCTCTGCCATCCAGACAATTACTAGCATCTCCTCTCAGACTCCAGCCTCTTACATTCCAATTATACCCCTCAGACATGAGACAGAGCTGACTAGCTAAACGCAAATGCCCGCAAGACTTCACTCCCTCACCCCTACCCCAGCTTGCACTGCTTGCATGAAGCAAACACTAAATCGACAATCAACCAGCTACCCCATTCCTCTCTAGTCTTAAATCTATTATAATCTTCCACATTCCCATGCCTTGTCCCCTAATTGTTGGTAGAAGCAAGTAACTCCTTATCTTTCAAGACCCAACTGTAAGGACACCTGAGATGGTTTCCCTGTTCTCTTCAGGAAGTATCAGCTGCTTCATTCATAAGCGTATTATTTCTATCTCTACCTGGCCCTTACCTTATTTTCTTCCTAACTAGAATTAACAGCTACCACATATCTGTTTTTTCCAATTGCCTAATAGGGCTATTAAGTAATTACTATAGCTACTTACAGTATTATATAGCAAGTAGAAGCTAAACACAAGTTGGCCAATATCCTTTCTGTTCCTTATCTGGGAAACGGGTTTTCAGACTGGGATACTGAGGTTCACGACCTACTAGAGTTAGCATAAACATCCCTGGGGCAATCGACTTATCATCAAGGTCTTGAGGAAAAAAACTGTAACTCCAACATACTAACTAGAATGGGTGATATAAGGAAATAAGCTTTGAAACACTGTCTAAATCAAGCTGGGAAGACAGACTTGGGAAACTAAAGAAGGATATTACTAACTAGGACAGGAAAAAAAAAGTTATGAATGAAGTAAGAATGGGGTAAGGGGATTTTAGTTATTGTTAAGAAGAGGCCCTTTAAATACAAAATCATTTGAGCTTGAAATAAAAAGAAGACTGGAAGCTCACAAAAGAATTTCAGGGAGTGGATGTGGCTCAAGCAGTTGAGCGTCTGCTTCCTACACGGAAGGATCCAGGTTTGGTTCCCGGTGCCTCCTAAAAACAAAAAGACAAACAACCGGCAAACAAATGATTCCTGGCCTTTCAGGCTAATGCAGCTCAGGGGAGCTGATGTAGCTCAGTGGTTGAACGCTGGCTTCTCACATACGAGGTCCCGGGTTCAATCCCTGGCCCCGGTACATTAA